>VZTZ01047394.1:1125218-1194885 GCA_013400955.1 Drymodes brunneopygia | reverse complement strand
CCCCCCCCCCATCTGCAAGATCCCTGATGGGGTCCACATCTGTGAGAGCAACAGCGTGCACAACAGACTGCCTCACAATTGGCAAGCCAACTGGAAGGAACACCGAGACCCACAAGGATTGCTGGACCTGCAGGGCTCTCAGCTTGTGAGAACAGCGAGCTAATTAAAGTCTAAATAAATGAAATGTCCTTCTAGCTGAAGTAAAGATAAATAAAAAAATGCCTGCGTGTTGTTGGAGAGGACTGAATAAAGATGAAAATATTTGTGTCATGTTTATCCAGTAACGTCTCTTTAATTGCGAAAGGGGGGCCGCCAGCAGACCTGGTGAATATATGCAAATGTCCAGTTCCTGATATATTTTCAATCTGTTGTTTTAATAGGAGGGGTTCAGCAAAGGTAATTAAAAGTATGTTTTTATGTATTTTTCAATAATTATTGAAAGTTTTAAAAGTCTCAGTGTGTATTTGTAGCACATCTCCCTTGCTACTGCTTCCTTGTCACTGGCAAGTTCTACCTCTGCCTCTGTGCCAATGCTTCACGGGCAGATGTCACGAAAGGGGCTGTATGCTTTGTTTGCAGACCAGTGGTATGATATATGCTACTAATGCATCATTTCAGTTATTCTTCAGTTAACAAATATCATCTTAACTTTCTCATCTTTATATAATGTCAATAAGAAAAGAAACAGAGCCACTTAAAACATCAGTACGAGATCAATTTTTTTCCTTTAAATTTTCTACAAGCCACCTTCTTTTCAGTCTATTAGACTAACCCTAGGTTAAATACATAGTTAAGGAGTTTGCCTAAGACATATTTAGGAGTCAACTTAATTTCAATCGTGTGTAGACCATTAAGATTATTTGTATTTAAATTGAAGCACTTACTAAAGCACTTTGTTGAAATGGGCCTTTGAAGATGTCTAAATTTGAAAGGACTGAGCAATTGCATTTCTCAGCTAAGCCTTGTTTTAAGGTCCTTGAAAAATTAAGTCCTCAAATAGAAATTTGAGTGTCTATAGGTGCCCATTCTGAGATGTGACTGCTGAGTTCTGTCTCAATTTTCACGTCTCCCATTGTCACAGATGAAAGCAATGACTCTAAGACTGTAAAGAAACCATCAGGCTGCTAGAGGATGCTGCAGTGCTGTGCAGCAGCCTTGACCTAACATCTACTTAAAAGTGTAATCTCACTATTTAAAGTGCAAAAAATGAAATAAAAGTAACTGTTTAATAATATGTTGGAACACTTAATAATATGTTGGAGCACTAACCTCTTTGTGTTTGTACTCCTTAAATGTTTGAAATGATTCATTCCTGGTCATAGAGGTAACAAATATTAAACATATTTAAATGGTAATTCTTCTCAGAAAATACTGTGGAGTGAGAAAATAAGTATGAAATTGGATGCCTGCTCTAGAAAAAAAAACAAACACGGCAGAGTGAGTAGAGAGAACATGTTTTTCTGCTTATTTTACAAGCAGGACTGTAAAGGAAACAATTCTCTCATTACGTGTGTATAAAAATAGGCTTTGAGACTGACTTCTCCAGGCATGAGAACTCCTAGCATTTCCCTGTTACCTTGATCCACATCTGCTCATTTGTTCAAAAATGAACCAGAGGTAAGTTTTTACTGAGATGTCACGCAGAGTTTAGCACAGGAATAGCACATATATAATAAACAAATCCTGACTGTGAAACATGGGCAGCAACATCTTAGCAAACTGCATAAAATCAGTCGGTGCTGACTTCTGTTGTCAAGAGGCAACAAAAACAGTCCAAAAACTGATTAATGCATTCTTCAATTTTGGTCAAAGCTCAGAAGAAATACTTGGCTGGATGAAAAGAGGGAGCTGGGGTTGATTAAAGGAAGCAAGGGCAAAGGATCTCATGGTAGATGGGATGTGCAAGCTCTCAGGATTATTTAGTGAAAAATAGGCCAAGTTCAGACTTTGTCTAAGTCATCTGACCTTAGTCTGTTGTGGGAGAAATTAAAAGTTACTCTGTTCAAATGAACTCGGGATATTGGCCAGCTTTTAAGTGTGCTGACTGCCTTTTCCCTGGCTCGGTACTCAGCAAATATCCAAACTGCTGCAACTCTTGCTCCAATTGTCAGCTGTGTTCTGCAGTGTCAGACAAGAGAAATAATTCCAAAGTAGCTGTATTTAATTTGTAAAGTAGATTGGCACCATGAGTATGGGTATCTAAAAACCTTGCAAACACTGACAAGGAAGTGATAGTGTTAGTTACATGAAGTACAGCCTGCAATCTATGTAATATTTAGACCAAAGAACTTAATGAAATACTGCAGCAGTTTTCATCATGTGAGTGATGTGAACCCAAGAAAGTTTCAGTTTTGAAAATCCCCTGAATATTTTTCTCTTAAGTTGTAATAGGAGGACCTGAGGAACTGCTTAGTTTGGCTTTAAGCTGAAGAGCCACCATTACATTTGTAGCTTTTTCGGGTTTCCTCTGAAGATAGGAGAACGCTGAAGATGTGTTTGTGTAATTGTTATGCACCACAGGATAAAAGTAGCCTGTGAAATCTAGTCCATCTCAAATGTCTGTGTAGTTTCATCCATCTAGATGCATGATGAAGCAGTTTTCCTAAAGTCCCTGCCTGAAGTCCGTAGATAACTGATAGGCATTGATAGGTGCTTTGGAAGGCTTCCCTGGTGAGATCCTGCCTCCTATGCTCCTGGCATCCAAGGTGGGTGGCTATGAGTTTCCTTCGAGGGACCATAGAGACACTGCCCTCCCCCCATTAGCTGTACAGATAAGCTCAGACAATTGCAGGACAAATACTTGAAACACAGTACAAGTACAGAGTCGCTGCCTCAAGGGAGCTACCCCTGTAAAATGCTTTTATGAAACAGCAACCATTATTCACCCTGACACTTGTTTTGTCCATGCATTACCGTAATGATTTCTCCCTTTTGGAACAAAAGTGGGGAGGATTTCACCAGAGGGAGGTTTGTAAAACTGAGGAATTCTGCCCATAACACAGCCAACTACAGACTTAGGTTCCTCTGGTGCCTACTGGGTTGATGGAATCTCTGAGAGCACAGTCTCTGGCCTGCAGAGGGCGAACGGCTCCTCGGTTTTGCCTGCCAGAATGTGGGGAATAGGGATAAACTAATGGAGCATACATCAAAGTATTCTTGCATGCACATTGCTGCACTTGATTGTTCAAGGATCTCTCCAGTAATTAATGTGAGGTTACCAAAAGTGTAATTTCAGTAGAAAAATTTGGACTCTTCCCAAGCATCCACGTATCCCTCCACCGAAGTAAACTGATGCTTTACATAGGGAACACTGAAGCCTCTCCGGGACATGTGTCCAGCAGGAACGTGCTGTGGGTACTCGTGCTTCTTAAAAATCATCTGTTTTCATTTGTGTCTCCATTTTCAGAGCTCCCAACACAGTGGCTCCTCTACCTCATTAGCATCCACCAAAGTTTGCAGCTCTATGGATGAAAATGATGGCCCTGCAGAAGGTAACATTTGGAGGCTGACATTTCAAAGCAGTCAGTGTAGTGCTAACAGCAGCTGTGTAGGAAATGAGTCATTCTTCCTGCCAGAGAAGGTGGGAGCATTGCAGGCTGGATGATTTTCCGTGAGGAAGCTCCTCAGCCTTAGCAAACCAGTTAGGTTCACTCTGGATCAGAGTTGATCTGGGCATCACTCTTCAGAGGTATTTTCATTGTGGAATACTTGAGGTATTATTTCTGCATCACAATGCTGACTGGCATATTTCAGTATTTTTGTCTCATCTGCTGTGGTACTAAAGAACACGCTGCTGTCCTGGGTCTTCACTCAGAAATGGATAGTCTTACTCCATGCTAAGGCTTTAAGAAAATTGGCTAAGGGACAGGGTCTGCTCAAACTCTGCTGGCTCACATGCACATCCGTGTACGTGTGTGTGCATCTGTGCTCCTGTTGGAGAATATTTCTTCATGCTATCTGTGAACTCAGACAAACCCCAGCCTTCTTGGGTCCTAACATTCACTTTTAATACTGAACTGGAGCAAAGAACAGAGAAATACACAGTTAAATGCATTGTCTTAAAGAGTGTAAACAAAAATCACATTTCTGAGAGGCTTTTGTTTTTTACATCACAATATTTATATAGTAGTTTGCATCAGCTGCAGTTTACAGTCAGCTTTTAGAGGCATGTTAGGTATTTGTAACACTATTTCAGATACATTTAAAAATAATGGTACAGGAATGAGCACTAAAACACATTCAACTACAAGCTTCTCGTATGCTTAGACACTGTAATTCAATTTTACCTAAACATCTGGTACCCAGGTTGCATGCAAGGTAGTATTATTGAGAACATTTGTTTAAAAACTAAATATTTAATATTGGGGGATGGGGAGAACTAGCACTTAGCACATGAGGAGTTTTATGGATGTCTCAGTTTACAGGATGTAATAAAATAAGTGCTTGAGTGTTGGACTTCTTTGGTACATATATTTAATCATGCTGTGTCAAGGAGTTCCAGCCCTTTTTGGAGGCTGGTCTGCGCTTGTGCAGATCACAGAGGCCTTTCTGTAATTAAAAAAATACAATTTTGGTTTTGTCTTGGGGGCATATTGCAATGGCAATGGTAAACCATATAACACTCAAATGGTGGTATGTTTGAGCCCCCAGAAGTCTTATTTTTCATTATTGTATCTGCATGAAACCTGTTGAGTATATACAATGTCAGCAGCATGGTTTCACTGTACAGTAAGTGAGATACTGACTGAATGGTTTCCAGGCTCCTAAACCGTGGACTTAAAATGCATGTTATGTGCAACATCTGTGTTTCCTTCACTAACAATAAAAATGTACTAATGATTCTTTCAGAAGTGTTGGAGGAAGGTTTCCAGGTTCCAGCATCGATAGCAGAGCGATATAAAGTTGGAAGGACTATAGGAGACGGAAATTTTGCTATTGTGAAGGAGTGTATAGAAAGGTGAGGAAGATAATATGCTTATTACTGTAAAAAATAATCATTAATGTCATGCTTTTTCCAGATCGTATCTTTATTTGTAGAATACAGAAATGTAATAAGGTAATGTCTCAGTACCAAATGGAAAATCTAATGTCCTCTCAAATGAAAAAGAGAGTGAGTTCAAGGGGCAATCTGTGAATTTAAATCTTTGTGGGGTTTATATGGGTTTTTTTCTGCTGCACTCCGCATGATTTTACCAGTTCTTTGTGTTCTTTCTTGTTGCACTGAAATAACACCTTTTCTTGCAGTATGTTCTTGCAGTTCTCTTTTTACATTAGACCAGTGGAACATTTCACATGTAGGTGCACGGTAAAGATGTCAGGAAGTTCTCTATTTGTGGTGTAGTGGCAATGGTCAGCACAAAGAGGTAATTTTGGATCCATCTATTCTGCCATCTGACACTGAGGTGTAGTCTCTTCCATATTTATTTTTAATTTAATGGATGTCTAACTCCTGCTTGCCTGCTTTGTGCCATTATATTTTCTCCTTCCAACTTTATGAACCTCACTGCAGACACCAAAATACAACTTCTTCAGTGACCTTTACTGTTAAGAGGTGAAAACAGACATTGATTTTAGAAGTCTACTCCAGATTTGAGAAGTCACAGGCCACCTCAAGTGTCAGTGTTGATGAAAATGGTTCATGTGTCTAAATATAAGAGTGTAAAAAATAGGGGACAAAACAGAAATGCTCTGAGCAGAACGGTGGTTGACTTTTGGTGGTATTGTTAAAAATAGGAGACTATGGGATATAAAGGACAGAAGGTATTTCACCAGTGTGTGAAACGATTTTAGGATTGCTCATGTTAGATAGCAGCAGTGCAGACAAAGCAGAAAGCTGCCGGAGCTGGAGATGTTGAGAGAGAACAATAGAGATGTCAAGGTTTGAGAAGGAAATCTCTTGAGTTAAGTTTTCTATCCCGTATTACCAAATCCTGGAGAGGAGACTCTTACAGAAGACTATAACCTCACCTTTGGGCTCAAAGAAAAAACTACTCTTTAGCCTGTAAGAATATGATATAAAGCCTGGAGAGTGAGATTAAATCTCCTGACAGACAATGATAAATTAGCTTGGCTGGTTTTAAACTAGTCTCCTTGGAAAAATACAGGTCCACCTCTGCATCCAAAAGTGCAGCTTGGAGATCATGAAGACAGCTGTTGGGGAAAAGGGTAAGGGTGGATTTCGTGTCAGCTGACGGTGCACTTGTGGGACTTGGCCAAAGCTCTGGTGAGGCATTTAGTGTTCTGCCTGACTGAGTTCATGGTGGAGCTGGTCATCCAGAGGGCAATGGCTGTTCAGATCTTACCTCAGGGTCTGAGCACTAAACTGTATGGAAACCTAAAGGAAGCAAAGCAAAACAGTATGAAAGAAAACAAGCACTGTAAAACCCTATGGAGGGGCATGACTGATAAAAAAGATGGGTGAAAACACATAACTAAGAAAAGAGGAAAAGATAGCTAAAGGTAAAGTGAATAGTGCCTGGGAAAGGCAGATTAAAAGCTAAAATAAAGAAAGGTTGTGGATTTAATAAACTCATTCAGCTGAAAATGCCATTTGTGCTGAGACACAGTACAAATGTGCTAGTGTGTGTGTGTCACAATTCTTTCCCAAGCTGAGAGAAAATACATGAACAAAATTAAATATAGGTCCCATCACACCTAAAAATAATGCTGATTACAATATCCTTGAGAGCTTGAATGAAAACTGTTTTCTGTCCTCTCATCTATCCCACTGGTCCCAGAAGTATCCAGTGACATGGTGTGCCTAATGAGTATGTACTCCAACAGCACAATTACCCAGGTACTCCCAGATATATAGTCTTGTGGTCTCTGAGCTATACCATTCCATAGATCCCATGTCTATTGGAGAGCTACTACTTTGGGAGATCTTGAAAATTAAAGTGGAATTACTTCTGTTTAGTTTCTGCTTCTAAAGCAGTATACCCTTGCCATCACAAGTGTGGAAGGAAAAATTAAAGACTCAGAGGATAAATTAAACCAGTACCTGTGAAACTCCTTCAAAAATATTCTTTTCAGTCTTTTTAAGCCTATTTAACCACCTCACTTCAAAGTCTGATATGTCCATCATTTGCAGAGCCAGAATTAATGGAGTGATACTTGGGACAGAGGACATTTCTATTTTCTTGTGAAGTACAATTCCTGTGTGCCTTAGACTTCAAAGGAATAGCACCATAAGGTGTTAAGCAAGTTGGAATGGGTCTTGTTACAGGAATTCACTGGTCACATGGATACCCCTGCTCCATAGCTGTGAGATCAGTCTGTGAGCATTGGTTTAATACATGTCTGTGAGTGCTTCAGTACATTCACAGGCGTTTTCCTCTGACAATGAACAGTCCAAGTAGAAACCAAAAACCGTCTCCAAAATTTTCACATGAGGACTTCTAAATCCCATTTTGAGCATCTGTGAATGCACAGGCACACACTCTTAAATACATTTAATGCATGCACAAATACAACAAAGACAGATTTTTGTCTCCAGTACAATGTAAATCTCTGTGAAGTTTGCAAAGGTTTAAAAGAGCCAGGGCACCAAGCCCTGTTATGAGCTAGAGATCTAATTCTGTGATAATACAGTGGGTCCAGACTTCTGTCCAGCCATAACATGTTGCCTTCTTTTTGTGGTCCCTTTTTATTGTTTGGAGTGAGCAATAGGTGAGATGCCTGTTTCACAGTGACTTTCTGACATGGCCATGCATATTTTTTGGCGGTGTGTAAGTTGCAGTGTTGCTGACAGCCTGCAGTTCTGCAGCTTTTTAGGGGAAAGGATTTACATTATCTTAGCTTTAATTTTCTTTTTACCAAAACACAGAGCAGTCAGAGTTGTCATCTGCTTGTTACATATCTGCTCCATCGTATGCACAATTTGTCCTGCGGTGTTTTTATATGTGTTCGTTTTTAACTTTCAGATATTTTCAAATTCTGACATTTCCTCACTAGCTCAGATTTCCCAGTGTCTTGGAGTACATGGAGTCTCCCATGGCCAACAAAAACCATCAATTTCCTTTCTCATGACAGAAAGGAAGCATTCCTAGGGCAATCAAGCAGCTTGAAAGAGACTGCTATTGAAAGAGGCTATATTTTGTCTCAGTTTGAACCCCAGATATCTTAATAATAGGTCTTGTTCAACCTCCTCCTTCTAGTCCCAAAACCAGTGTCCAAATCTCTTCCTGTCCCCTCACTGAGTCTATACTGTAGCCGCTGAAGAGCAGCACTGGAAAGGGGCACCCCACATGGAGTGCAGCCCTTTTGGGGGGCTGTAGCATTAAACCCCTGTGTGGGGGAGTACAGATAGGAGAAGTTTTTAATTTTTATTTGTGTAAGTCTTGAACAGATATACTGTAACTTCCCCCCAGTTCATAAACCTTCTTATCCTGTGTGATGTATTTTAATTGATGTCCTAATAGAGAGAGTTTTAGCTCTTTGCCTGGGAACTCAAACAGAATGAATATTTTGGTGTTTTTTTTGTGGTTTACTGAATTACTCATTTTTCCGTAAATTAAAAATTAGTGGTACATCGTTGCCATAGGAGTTCTCCATGTTTTAATATGGCAATGAAAATGCCCAGTTGTTTTCCAGATACAAGGCTTTCAGTGTATTACTCACTTTGCATGTCCTGTTTGACAGACTGAGCTCACTTTTAGACACATTAATGTCTCTGTTGAACATACTCTGTATCAATTTAATGTATCAGTTTAATACTGTGTTTTGTGAAATGAAGAATGAAAAAATGACCCTGTATTTTTGAGAGGTTATTTTTTTCTTAATTTTTAGCCAAACATGCCTGAAGGCAATGTAATAGACATTTTTAACCTGTTTAGGTTCGTATTACAAAATGAAAATATTTCAGTAAGATCTTTTTCTTAAATTACCCATTTTCCATTTACTCTTATAGTGAAACTGGGGCTTGTAAGCAGAGCTTCTTGTTTTCATTCGTACAGCCATCTTTTGTTTTTGTAACTTCATAAGAAATGGAAACTGATGCTGTTGACTTGTCTACAAGCTAATATTTCTATATTAGCATTCTAGATAATATATAACTACATATATGTGGTAGTGATGAATATTACAAGGTTTCAAAACAACACAATAGTTAAAAGGAAATATGTTCTCATCCTGAACTAATTTCTCTGTAATTTCTTACTGCCTCCAGAACCTTTCACATTTTGCCTAAAAGCCAACATATTTACCTCTGCTAAATATCCTATAATTACTGAATACATAAAAAATTACTCCAAGGACTGACTTTTTTATCATAGCAGTTATGACCGCAGATATGCAAACAAATGACTTTTAATTTTAAGTGAAAAGTAAGTATTTTCCATGGGTTATATTTTTTGTAGAGTAGAAAGCAAAACTTTTTTTGTTTTGAAAATATTTGAACCTGTGAACACTGTATGGCATTTTTACATAAAAATGAAAAATTAATAACAATTCTCATTACAAAATGAAAGAAAAAGTCAAGCAATTTTTTTTGTTTTGAAAACACTGAAATGCTTTCATTTAAAAAAATAAAGTTTTATGTCTTTTTCTGAGGCATGCATATTTAATAACTTTGGCTCAAATTCACAATACCAGTCAAATCTAAGCTTTGTTTCTTGAAAAAAATAAATATTTTACTAGAACTCTTCACTACACTTATTGTAGTCAAATGACAAATATAAACTCAACTGAGAAAAATATTCAATGTGATTGAACATACAATTTTTTTTTCTCTTTCCTCAGATCAACTGGTAGAGAATATGCTCTGAAAATAATCAAGAAAAGTAAATGCAGAGGAAAAGTAAGTACAAAAAAAATATGAGACCAAAAGATTTCTTTTTTCCAAAAAAATGTTTTGTGAGAGATAATTTCAAGAAGCTGTTGGTATTTGTGTCCTTCCTGGCAAGTGTTAGAATCTCTTTGGTGGAAGTCTTTCCTACCCTCTGGAGACCCTTGGAGTTCCAGGAGAAAAGGCTGTTGTATTTCTGTTCTAAACGTGTGTGTTGATTCGACAGTTGGTTGGTTGTGTGTGACTCCTTTCCCTTTACCCCGGTAATTATGTCCTCTAATTTTCACAATTCCAGGTGTTATAGAAAGCAGAAAAATAATACAAATAATTATAATAACACTGGTCACTGTGTGTAAGGCATAGGTTAATTAAATTGGTGTCAATTTTACACCAAGTGACTGGTAGCTTTTGAAATCTGTAAAAAAAGGTTCTCTGAGCAGATTCTATCACATTGTTAAATCTAAAGATCCTGCACCAGAGAAAATTGAAAAAGCTTCTCTATTTCATTTTTCTCTGCATCAGAAACATGTGTTTTCCTCCGTTTCTTTTTCTGTGTTCTGCGCTCTCTTCTTTCAGTTACCACATTGATGTTGTTTCTAGATATGTTCCTTCTATACTGCTGGAGGCAACATCTGTTAGTTTTTTCAAAAACCCCAGAGAATTCATGCAACTCCCAATTCTCTCTGCATTTTCCACTGTGAATTTTTTTCCCACTAACCCATATTCATTGAAGATTTTTTTGTGTGTCAGGAGCACATGATCCAGAATGAGGTATCTATTTTAAGACGAGTCAAGCATCCCAATATTGTACTTCTCATCGAGGAGATGGATATGCCAACTGAGTTGTACCTTGTCATGGAACTTGTAAAGGTGAGTGTTTTGGAATCAACCTGCTTATTGTATCAACCATACCGAAAAATTCCATTCCTACTTAGGCCAACTAAAAAATATGGGCTCACAGAATAGTGTAGAATGGAAGGGGTCTCTGAAAGTGGTCTAGCATCCTACTGAAAGATGTGTAACCCATTGTCAGTTTTTTTAATTAGTTTTCAAATATTTCAAATATTTGTCTAACTTCCTGTAAGCCTCACCTAGAAGTGTTCTGTGGACAGTTCTTTGGATATCATCAGTTTTGTTTCCTTCCTCAAAGGATGACTTGTTGAAAAGTTATAATCTGCCTTGAGGTGAATTGAAAATACACCCAATATAAGTCCAAATAGCCATAAATACCAGCCTTCAAAATACAAAAAGGTAAAAGGGTTTCATTGGTTTTTATTAATTTATGTTATATCTAAACAATATTAGATGTGATTTTTCTCTATTGATTTATATTAACACAGTGTCAAACTTGCCTCCTCAACAGCAATCTGAATTTAAGCTGAAGGAAGGGGAAAGTAAAAAAGAAAAGCCTACCATTTAAAGCATGGTTCTAATCTAAAAACTAAATCTGCGAGTGCAGTAATTTATATTTTGGACCCTATTTATTTCTTCACAGTGATTTAGAGAAAGTGCTTTTTGGCAAACAGGATTGTTAATCTGTTTTGCTCTGGTTGTAGGTGGAGGTTACAGGATACTCTTAATGTAGGCACCTCATTGAGATGTTAAATAGGGCAATTCCATGTCCAAGTGTTTCTTAAATACCTTCTTAATCTCTGGTCTGGAATACAAGCGCAAGTAGAATGAGAAGGTTTTTTGTTTTGTTCCATTATCCCTCATGCTCTGTGGCAGCACCTGTGACACAAGCCATGTTCCCAGGCAAAGCTGGAAGGCTCTGTGTGGCTCATGGGTGGAAGCCCACAGACTTTCCCTGTCATCGTGGCAGTCTGGGAAAGTCTTGTCATCCGTGAGAAGCCCAGGCTATGCCCCATATCTTAGAAGATGGCAACATTGACCTGGTAGGTTTGCGCCTGATGGATGCCCTATTTGGCTTGAGTAGTGCTCTCCAGCCTATGGTCCCACTGACCCCACTGTCCACCACCTCCAAGCTCTGAGGAGGCACACTGGGAGATGCTGGCATTTTTTCTCTGATGAAGAAGTTAAATCCCAAGAGAAAAGAAAAATACTGGCACTCTTTCATGCCATGAATCTCTTTGTGTAAGCAGTCCCAGAATAATTTCCCCACTCCCTTCACAATCACAGCCCTCTCTCGCTCTCAGGCATGCAATGTGAAATAGCTCAGCTTGAGATCAGATACCATTAGCCATCTAACACTATTCGTAATTACTGCTCTGTTCTATTCTAAATGAGCTCACTGTGAGATCCATGCTACTGTTGGTTCTCTTCTGTGTCTGTGAGAGCTTGTTCAAAGGTACCTCAAACCCCTTGCACAGCACTGTAATCACGTGTAGCCACAGCTTCAGCCTGCATTTACAAATTCTTCATCTTGGCCCCATGAGGTGTGCTAAGAACTTAAAGCTGTGCCTTGTCTAACCTGCCAAGATGTGAGCACATAGCTGGTTTTATGGGTGCAACCTGCTGTGCTATTCATGACTGAAAAATGTGTAAACTGTAGTGTCCAATGGATTTTTAATTGAAGTCCTACTTGGCTGAATGAGAGAGGAGGGGACCGAAAACTCTTAGAAAATAACTAGCCTAAAAGATTTATATAAAAAACCCCATACATTATATTTACTTTCTGGAGAAATCTGTTTTCTTTTGCTCTTTCTTCTTTGCTCTTCAGGATTGCTGCACATATTCTTTTAGCTATGTTGTGGAAGGACTTTATAGGAATCCCTGTAGTTCTCATATCCTAGAGAACAGTGTTTTAGTAGTCTTTACTTTTATGTAGAATAATAGAAGAAATTTAGAAGAAATATCCTGATTCTGGGAAGTCAAGTTTGTTTCTTTGAAGCTAACATCTATTCATTAATATATAATTGGAAGAAAAGCCTTGTTGCACTCTCTGGGTACTAAGGAAGGCATTTCTGGAGAGACGTTAATTGTTAATTCACCAATTGCTGACTTGCATTTCATAGCGTGCACTGTTAGAATTGATTAACCATCTGTTATTGACTGACTTTTGAAGACCTGACTTTAAATCAAACTCACAGACAGGAAAGAGAGGCAAGGAGAAAAGGTTTGGTAGTGCAGAGCCCGGTTTCAGTTAATACCACCCTGCATTAATTGGCAGTAACATGTTTGGCATAAGTGACTGCTGCAAATGCCGCCCTCACCTCATGGCAGATAGGCCATTCATTGCTTTGTAAAGTGTAAGAAAAAGCACTTCATAAATACAAATATAAACACATTGCAAGTGGTGCTTGTAAAAGGAAGCAAAGACCTGGTTTCTGGCACATTGCCTTTTTACACAGCGAAACAAAATTGTTATTCAAACCTAACAGGGATTTGGCCAATTTAAGAAGCAAGATTTATTGCTGAGTTTCCTTTACTGCTCCAGGATATGATTTCACTTTTGCAGAAGAAAAAGAGAGATCATATCATTTACATAGCAAGGTAATAAATAAATAATTGGTTACTGTAGTTCCAAGTACACTTCCTCATGTGCACAGATGATAAAAACTGCATTCAGATGTTGCTGGTCCTGTTTCACTCCAGAACAGGGGGTTTAAGACTGAAATGTCATCCTGAACTCACCCCTGGTGCCTGAATAAATGATAGTGACCTGCTGTGTGAATCGGCTTAGCAGAACCTTGCAGGTTAAAGTGCTCTTTGGGGAGAGGAAAGTCTGAAAACAATTCTGCCTGATATAGCTGTCAACTCTGTTAACTCTTTCCAGGATATCACCTCTCTTTTAACCACAGAGAATCCCACAGACTAAATATATGCTCTCTTTTCTTAGCAGGGTACCTGATAAGAAACTTTACCGACTACAGTAGATGCTTAAATGAAGAAAATTATTCTGCTTCAGATTGGCTTGACTTAAATTGCTCTTCAGCCTCTGTCTTTTTCTGAGTTTATATTTCTCCTGTGCATGAACATTTGTTCCTTTTCTTCTTACTTCAAGCCAAGAGTTTTACTTCTGTTTTTAAGGCTCTTTCTTTTATTCTTGCTCTTCATATCTCAGCTCAGACTATTTTCTTTGTTTGGAGGCAGATGCTTTGCTGATGTTATTGACACTTCTTCTGAGCATCTGGAACATATTAGATAAGACCAAAGATCTGTCTAATCCACTGCCTCATGTTAAAAAGCAGCTGGTACAGGGGTTTCACAGGAAGGAGCTTAGGGAAGATAGATTATTTATCTCACATACTTTGCCACATGCTGATATCTAATACTTAGGGATCAGATAATGCCATGAAGTACATGGTATTGTACTTTTGCCAAGTATTTGGCCTCTTTCTCTCTAATCCTCTATCTGGTTTAGCTTGGCCTTTTGTTCTTCCTTTTCCTTGACACTATGTATCTTGATGTGTCTTGAACAGTCACCAGCCAGGGCAAGAAGTTTGATGTGGTCCAGATTTGACAACAGTTGGCTGTAAGCAATTTCCAAAGAGCTGGGATTTTGCATCTACAATGGGAATAAACCTGTCCTGGCATACTTCAGCTGCACCTCAACAATGCAAGACTTTTTATAGTTTGTTTGGCTTTTTTATGACAAGTTAAGTCTGTTTTATCAGGTTTGATTCTTTGGTGGTTCTCTTTTCCTATCCTTTTCTCTGTAGCCATGATTCCTGGAAAAATTCTTTTTTTTTAATTTTTCCCCCTTCCTCCTTTCTCTGGAAAGTGGAAAAATTGTTTATTCTAGAGTTGAGCCTTTAAAAAAACCAGAATATATCTTGAAGCTGTTGATAAAACTATGAGAGCTGGCAAAAGTGGGAGTCCTCTATTGCCTTCAAAAAATACCTGCTTTTTTTTTTTAATACAGTCCACTGTGATTTTTTTTTCTTGATGTTTTGACTGCAGCAGGGAATTTTTGCATCATTTTTGCAGAGTTATCCTTTGCCTCCTCTTTTTTTTTTTGCTCTAGTTGGATTGTGTTTTCTTTATGTTGCTGCTTTGATTTTGGCCAAAGGCTCAAAACCTCTCAGGAGTATCTCTCAAAAGATCATTGGTTTTTCCTCCACTCTGTCAAGCTCCCTTAATCTCATTTTTAAAATTACTTTTCCATCTTTGTCTAAGCACTTCATAATCCTTCTCCCCACTTGCCAGCTCACTTCTGAATATGCAGTTATGGCTGCCTCAGATGCTGGTGAAGATCATTTCAACTTTGAGGACTTCCACTTAGTTTTCCTTCTTTTCTTCTTTCCTTCTTTTTCTCTTTTTTTTCCTGGTTTGTCTTTCACTGACAGCTGCTTTTAGCTGAATTAGGCAGCATGATGAGGAAATGGCACAGACTGCCACCTGTGTCTGTTCTTCAGTATTGACTGCAAGAGGCATCACACTACCAAAAACTTCACATCTAATGGAGAGAAAGTGGTTTCTAAAATCTGTGTTTTCAAAGCTTTATGAGATGGAAACAGACTTTTAAAATATGATAGCAGTGAGGACAGGTAACTAGTTTGAGTTTTACTCAGAGTTTCTTCATCTTTTTGGGATTCAGTCAGGCATTGGGCAAAAGTTTGATGTCAGTATGTTTGTGATTATAATAAAGAGTGCCAAGGGTTAGTAAATGGCATCATGACAGGCAAGTATGTAGTATTGCCAGAAATTTTTAGCAGGCTCTGAGCACACAGGTTGGCAAGTGCTGGACATGTTATAAAAGCAGCAGCAGGTGGGAATGGTTTGCAATAGAAACTCCAGACTCTTGGCTGACCAACTCAGCCATGACAAATGGTTCTGAATTATTGATCTGTTTACCTGCCATTATGGGGGATGTCATCACACTACCCACAGTTTACAGCTGCAAGGAAACTGTGTTGCTCCCTTCCCCTCCTCCTCCTCGTCCTTCTCCTCCTCCCCTTAAAACATTTGTTGATCTTTCCTAAACTTTTCAGTCATTTCACAAGCAGTGAAATGCTCATATCCCATGGTAATTTTGCTCCAGGGAGGAGATCTTTTTGATGCTATTACTTCCACCAACAAATACACGGAGCGGGATGCCAGTGGGATGCTTTACAATCTGGCCAGTGCCATCAAATATCTTCACAGCCTGAACATTGTCCACAGGGATATCAAGCCGGAGAATCTACTGGTAAGTGAAGATTCATCTTTCAGTATTGTAGATAACTTGGGAGTGTGTGAGAAAAGGTCTGCACTTCCTCCTTCCACATGCCTGCCAAGTTTATTTCAATCTTTTAAGTCACTGATCTTTTAATTTTAACCTTTGCATTGTAAAGCTCTCCTAAGAATAACAGCTGTCACAGGAAGTACAGTAACATAAGGTGGGATGCCTAAACTGTTCCATGGGACACAACAGCTGAGTTATTCCTGGGATCACTAGAAGTGAACTTCTAATGAACTGCAGCAGAATTTCAAGCTTCTCATAATTATAAGTGTTCTGTCCTCAGCAGACTATTCTGTACTTCTGTCACTGCCTAAATAATTAGCAACCCTTTAGTTTTACAAGTATTATGTGTGTAAATGCTGTGCCCTAATCATGTCACACATCAGAGCAGAGCCAGGAAGATACTTCATTGTCCTTCCCCTACTGCATCTTCCAAATAATCCTATAGCACTTTTTATTAAGCTACTTTTACAATCTAAATCTTCGTTTTTCTGACTTAATCTGTATGAGCCTTATCCACTGAAGATAAAGAAAAACATACCCTGGCAATCAGTCTTTCTTCTGAGAATTTTTCACACTTGAATGCAGCAATTGTATCCTCCATATAGTTTTATTTCGCCTGAGAAATTAGCTTCTCCTGATTATTTCACTGCAAACAATGTTCATAGAATCATAGAATATCAGTTCTCTCAGCTGTGTGCTCTCAGCCATGACTTAATGCATTTAGTCCTGCTTGACACTGAAGAGGTTTTATGGGAAAGTTGACTCCAGCATATCTTGCTAAACTTCCAGGGAGTGGGATTTTTAGAGCTGAAGTTCCTCTAGTAGCCGGTTCTGGGTGAGGAAGTAACCTGCCCCCATTTTCCAGAAACTGCTGAAAATACACTGGGTGGAAGTTTCACTGGCTACTAATGACTGATAGACTTTGCTTGGCCCTTGTGCTCCATTTGCATTTCTGGTGCTGATGTTGATAGGTGGCTGTATGCAGATGTTGTAGCAATCCCATGCCAGGATTCATTAATGCTGTTCCTGAAGTGTGTAGGAGGGTCTTGCTCTGGGACAAGCCTTGTTCTGCTGCTGTCTTGACTTGTCTATACATGCCTAAACTCTCTTGTTGTCATAGTTAAAATTCTGGGGGAAAAGAGGTGGGCAGGACGTACGGGCAGGAGGGTGAGGGCAGCAGGGAAGGGATTAGAATTGCCTGCTCAGCTTTTCCAGTTATTACCCGCTACCAGGAATGATCACATTGTTCACAGTGTAGCTGAATTGTTTCTGAGTGACGTTTCCAGTGTTGTGTATTGATTTTGAGACTGAGCGGTAAGGATGCACCATTTAACCTCTTGCAGCATCCTAATTTCCAAAAGCCAGCATTTGATTCACAAATTACAGGGATTCTCTAAGGTTTATCAGGTCCTTGAAAGAAACAAGTGCTGCTTTAGAAGAGTGCTTTGGAAGCAGCCTTACCTGAGCTCTGACCCTAGTTCTGACATTGGCTGCCTCTGGCCTAAGTGTCTCTGAACCTTTTTGCTTTTATCTTAGCTGTCAAATGGCAGTGTGGTTCCTTATGTCACAAGACTGCAACTAGCATTATTTTCATGGCATTTAACAAACACTTGAAAAATGCCACATGGGTCTCAGCATTTCTTTTGCTAAATACCTTCTACTTTTGTAGCCTGCCCTTTTCCTTGCAGCACTTTAACCCTTCACCTAGGCAGTCATGGTGGTATTTTTTCCCTTGTTGTTCTTGTGCTGTGGCTTTCCCTCTGTTACTGTCACAGTGTTGCACGTGCAAACCCTGGTTGTGTTGTTATAACACGTTCTTCTGGCCACTTGTGTGAGAATCAGCCTTTTCTCCCTTACCCTTTTCCTACTCACAGATTGTAACTTTAGGTTTAGAGGAGCATGTCCTGAGGCTAAACAACCTCATGAGCGGGAAAAAGGCAACAAGGAGGATTAGCAAGGCTGTAGTTACTACAGGAAAACATAGAGAGTGAAGGGGAGCATGCTGCTCTGGAGAGGGCGAAGAGAAGAGGATGCTCCTCTGGAGCTTCTATATTTCATCTCTTACCAGCCCCTGGTAGGGCCTTCCCTTTCATCTCCTCCTTTGTCTCTTTTCATTTTTCCTTCCCGAAACTTAGAGCTGATGTGTGAGACAAGCTCTAGATCCTGCTGATAAATCTTTGTGTGTGTGAACCTGTCCTGTGTGCATCACCCATTATTTTTTAGCTGCTTAAGTATTCCATATTATCCTCAAGGCATGTAAAGTCCACCTAACGGTCAACTGTCCAAGAGTTTAGGGTATGCTGAATACCTGTTTTAGCTTTTTTGTTTGTTTTTTTTTTATTCTCTAGGGAGTCTTCCATGTTTTAATTGGAACATTTTTCATAATTGTTGCTATTTAGAACATTTATTTTGTCAAGTCATGGGACGTCTTTATACCCATATAATAAACCCTAGAGAACAACTTCTCTGACTGTTGCCATCTGCACTGATCACAAGAGCAGCTTAGAAAATACTGACAGCCTTTATACTAATAGGATACATATGGTGGCATACAATTATGTGTGGCTGCATTCAATTAGTATAGTACAATTACACAGTTTTATAGCTTAGTTAAAACAGTGAAAGCACTACATAGTGGGCAATTTGCACTAATCCCCATTTCTTTAATTGCCCTTCAGTATTTAAATGCAGGAACATATACAGCATTTATTCTGAATAACATGAGTGTTAAATTATCTTTCCCATTCCTTGACTGGCAAGTAACATACTACAGCTTCACATTGGGCTCTTTTTTATATGGAGTTATAACAGGGTGAGGAAAAATTACTTTCTTCATTTTTACAAGTCAACTAAAGTAGTTTTCCAAGCAAAGTAATTCCTTGAAACAGATGAGGCAGAATACTAGAAAATACACTGTACCAAACCTTCTGCATTGGTAAATATTGCCAAACAAACCTCCTATGTAATTAATTTCTAGTATGGATGAGTCACACAAAGTGTGGTCCATTGAAGGAAGGAAGTTGCAAATGTTTGTGAGGTTAGCACTGCTCGGAGAGGGTTTTGTAAAAGATAATATTCTGCATGAAACAAAATATATAATACTAATTAAGCCAGATTCAGCTCTTGATGTATAAGTCCACACTTTACATATTTCAGCAAGTGCATATTTAAAGCCCTAGTCTCTAGACTTTAATTAAAACTGTTGTTGAAATTAGATTTATTACTGCCATTTCAGAGAGCACTTTCTTTAGTTTCAGGAACCAGATGTATTTAACAATCTGTGTTTTTAATAAAACCATAATTGCTTTTTTTTTTCCCAGTGCTTTTCTATAAACATAACTTTTTTCTGGCTTAGTAGAAGAGAAATGTGAATCCACTTTAAATTGCTGGTCCTCTTAAAGATCCAGTTGAATTCTTAAAAGTAACATAAGGAGAGGAGAAGAATTTTGTGTATTCTGAATGTCTGCTTTGTGGCTGTATCACCTGGTAAGCAGGGATTCAGGACAGAGAGGGGTTTTCTCTCTAGGCATGATTAACATTAACAAACAAGAAGCAGGGGGATGGGGGCTGTATAATATAACTAATTATTATGAGCTATAGCAGATCTGTAGCAAACAGTGGTGGGAGACTTCAAGAATTTATTTTTGCTCCAAGTGAAGTCTTCAAGGGTCCTATGTAGAATTTATTGTATTTTTATACAAAAAATCTAGTATTTTCTTCTTAAAACAGTTCTGGATAAATGTGATTTTGGATGTAGGAGTAGCTGGTCAAGATACATATAAAGAATTATTTTGGTTTTGATTGGGAAGTATGATATATTTTATTTTTGCACAGTTTTGCTGCGAATTGTTTACACAATATCACTAGTGGTGATCCAGACTGCATAGAGCTTTGGTTTGGGTTGCAAAATAATAAAGTGATGCATATATATTATAAGATGGCCTCCTGTAGACTGTTTCCATTTTTTAAGGTGCTGTTGTAGAAAACATTCCGAAATGGGAAGCAATAACTCAAACCAGCATCTTGATTGATGATAGACTAGTGTTTAATTTAGATACATTTTTGTATTTTTTATTCTAAACATTTTTTTTTGTAAGTTTTCAGTGTTTGCAGGTGTGGGACCATTCTTTTGCCCTGAGCCAGCTTTTAAAATTATGTATTTTTAGTGATGTTTCTAGCTTTTTTTTTTTTTTCACAAGACTACATCTTAATGTCCCTTTGCACCCGTAAAACTTCATGAAAGATCACACTGCTGCTGTGAAGGCCAGGTTTTAAGACAGGATTTCCGTGTATACCCATTAGCAGCCCAAAGTGCCTGTGTCCCATTGATGGTGATGGTACCACACCCGTGAGACACTCATTGGTGTGTAAGAGTCATCCAAGGAGAGGACAGCATTTCTAGGTTTGTGTCTTGTGGCTTCAGCACACACAGAATAGCCTGGAACTGCTATCAGTACAGTCACTTTTGTATTATCTAAGTAGTTGAAGTTCCTGTGCAAACCTTTAAGCTCTCTGCAAGTAAAATGAATAAACTCAATCCCCCTACACTGCAAATTCAGTGGGGAGTTGACGTAGGAAAGCCAGTGTTGGAAGGTCATACATTTGCTTCTGGGCTTTGGCACCTAGCAAGTGGTATGTCTTTTGGTGGACAGGTAGTGGGATAAGTCTTTCCCAAACATCCTGACTGTATTTGAGGGAAGTTGTCCAAATAGTCTGCGGATTTTCAAAGCATGCAGAGAAATATCTTAAAGGTAAGGAGAAAAAAAAAACTGTAAATAAGAAGGAACATTTCAGGTGGTTAGCAAGTGATATAGTAGTTACCTTGATGTTATTGTGGTAAAGTTTTGAACTTTCCTCCCGATTTAGGTTTATGAACACCAAGATGGAAGCAAGTCCCTGAAGCTGGGAGACTTTGGCCTAGCAACAATTGTGGATGGACCTCTATATACTGTCTGTGGGACCCCAACATATGTAGCTCCAGAAATCATTGCTGAAACTGGGTAAATCGCTTGTAGTGGCAATACACTGATGTGTACTCAGTGGAGGACAATGTTGCCATTGTGCCTGACTGGAGTTCTTGCAATTAAGATTTTTATGCCTTTGGTTGGCTATGATGCAGAATCATGGCTCATAGAATAATTCACTGGAAGGGACCTCTGGAGGCTATCTCATCCAAACCAGTTCAGAGCAGGCCAGCTTGGAGTTATATTTGTCAATCTCTGCCAGTTGTTGGCCTCAAATTTTTCAGCCTAACACTGAGTTACTAACTAGCCATTTTCAGATACCGTGGGAGTCATTCTGTTCTCTAGAGACTGCTAACTACCATTCACTTAATTCTATTTCATTATCATACACTGTCCTCTTCTGATTTGTTCCACAGAGTAAATGCCTGCTGGTTTGAGCGACCTGTGTCACCTTTGCAGACTTCCTCTTGACAGGCATCATTAATTCAAGTTAACTCAACTTGAATTAGTTAACTAACTGTAGAATACAGCCTAATGTCTTCTGTGCACTCACACATTCTGATTAATGTAATTTTAAGATGTAAATGTAAAAAATATTTGATAGCAGAATGAGGATTGGTAGGTAGAGAAAGTTCAGATGAGAATTTATAAGAAATTATTAATGATTCTGAACATGTTTCCTCTGTTCTTGCACTGTAGTCCGTAGGAATTGGATGTCTCTAACCATGTCTCTCACACTTCCAGATATGGCTTGAAAGTGGACATCTGGGCAGCGGGTGTGATTACTTACATCCTGCTCTGTGGTTTTCCTCCATTCCGTGGGTATGGACTGATCTCTTTAACCATCCACGTTATGTGAATTGATCCCTGTGTTCCTTTCACATTTAGCACAGAGATTCCCACCGGTAGAAGTTCTCTGCTCGTAGGGTTTGATGGTTTTTTCTGTGCTCTGCGTAGTGTTCTACACAAGCCCCATAAATGTCTGTGATTTTATGGTAAAATCTCTGTCTCATGTTTGTTTATTGTAGTTTAAACTTCATTGCATTGCAAAACAAGAGCCTTCATTACAAGTTCTGTGTGCCTTTTCTTGAAGTTTTAAATACACTGTCAAATAACCATCTTCTTTCATGGACAAAATGCAACATATTTTGTGGTTGGTCAAAGGTAGTCAAAATGTAAGCTACTTAATAAGGACGTGTCAGATATTTTACCCACTCAAAGCAATTGCAAAGTTGTGGGCAATCCTAAAGTCAAGCAGAAAGAAAGAGTGTACCAAATGCACTGTGTTTTATGATCTCACCATTCACACCCATGGCTGCATGTTCGGGGCAATCAGCAGCTTCCAAAAGCATACTTAGGCATCAGCAATTAAGAGCAATTTTAAGAAACCACATCTGAAAATAATTCCTCTTTGGGTTTTGTTGTTGGTTTTCTTTGGTTTTTACTTTACAGAAGTGGAGATGACCAAGAAGTGCTTTTTGATCAGATTTTGATGGGACAGATGGATTTTCCATCTCCATATTGGGACAATGTTTCTGACTCTGCAAAGGTGAGTTTTATAGTTGATGGTATTTTCTTCTACAATATTATTTCCAGTTGGAGTGCCTAATGCATGTTGTCTTTTCACAGTGTTGTATTTGACATGTCTCGTACATCTCCTGCTACACCTATAAATTCCTCTGGGTCACCAAGTATGTTTTGTTTGGTTACTGTCTCTTAGACTCTAGATGGTTCTGAAATGAACCCCATTCTGAAATGGACATCATACCTCTATGTGATTTCTCACATGACAGGGACACCAGCAACTCTTATTGATAAAGAAAAATTTAAAGCAGTTCACTTCTTAGCTTCAAAGTTCCCTTGGACTGTGCTTTAAATGTACTTACAAGGGGGACCAGGTACCAACCTGGAGCCTTTGAACATTGTGTAATAATATTATGCAGAGGCTGATTTCCCTTATTAACCCCATTAGATGTTATGTCTGTTTTTCCTTTCTGTCAAAGAACCAGGCGTCCCATTGCCTCATTGTTTCAGTGTGGTATGAAATACAGACTTGTTCTGGTCACAGCTCTTGACCTGCAGTCTTTGGTGTGCTAAGGCAGATATAATTATTTACAGATACAGACTTTGACAGAGTTCATTATACTTGCAGAGCAGATCAAGATTTTTAACTCTCACCAGTGCACTAAAGCAACAGTTTGACTCAAAGATTTTCTAGGGATCTGGCATTCACTATAGTCATATGCATAAATATATGTGGACAGAGACGTAATACATATGTATATGTAAAAAAAATTCATGTGGTCATTCTGTAGTGCTTACCTTCAGTCAGTTTACTTCTCTAGTCTATAAGACAAATCTATGGAAAACTATCTTCCTGTTTCCTTCAGTATGACAGTGCTTAATTAATCACAAGAAAAAAAAAAGTGAGATTTGGAGGTGGATGCAGGTAATGAGAGTAGCTCTGAATCTCTATTCTTTGGAGAGTTACCTCCTGCTTTTACAGGTATGGGGAGGGCGATTAGGAGTAGCATTTTAGCCTGTTAACTAATGAGGTTAATGAATGAGATACAGTCACAGAGTTGGAAATCCTCTAAACCAAATCATTGTGTTGTAGCAGGCATTATTTCATAGCATCATTAGTGGGAACCCTGCAAGTCCTTTCACCATGGGTTTTCCTGTGAAACTCCTTCGGCCAAATAGTGCAGTCTGAAATTTCTGTTTTGAAGCCTTAACCTATCCATTTAAGTTATTCTTGTATCTAAGAATTATTAGCTTTGGTCTTTGGTGATACACCTTTATTTGCTGCCATGTTACCATCCTGTTTTCCATGCACTCTACTCTGTGGTGGAATTAGATATGTGTTTACTAACAAGCTAATTGAAATCTAGGTAATTGCAGAGAAAATCAGAGGATGAAAAATAATTGTTTTAAGTGTTGAGGTTTTTTTTAATATCTTCTATGTCATTTATACAGAAGTTTGAATTAAAACTATATTTACTGGCTTTTTTACCCTCCAGAGGAGTTGGCTTTTTCTTAATGGGAAGCTAACCTAATTTCATGGGACCATCTGTTTTGCACATTATGTATTAAGTGCTTTTCTCTTAAACAGTGGCTTCAGAACTGTAACTCAGAACTGTCTTCTAGCCTTTTAAGGAACTGTCAGATATTGATTTAAAAGTTCAGCTGAGAGTTCATCAGTTCATTGTTTTTCTATTTTTTGAATAATCTTAGTATATTTCTGCAGTTGGTAGTTCACTCTCTCTTTGAGCACTCAAAGAGTTCTTCAGTGAATGAAATGTTGATTTGTTCTTTAAAAGTGTTCTTTAAATTTGACCCTATATTCAATTTCTCAGGAACTTATTACTATGATGCTTCAAGTAGATGTAGATCTGCGGTTCTCAGCCTTGCAAGTTCTTGAGCATCCATGGGTTAATGTAAGTATTTTCAGACTTGTAGATGCTTCTTTCCATTTGGCATCTTTGAGCTCTTTTCTGTCAAGCCCTTGCTATGCCCCTTTGGAAGCCAGCACATTCTAAAGATGCCACGGATTTAACTGGAAATTAGCCGGGTTACAGACTGATTTAAGGTACTGTGTACCTTGGAGTTTTCACTGTTTTGTGTGTGCTCAGCTACATTGTCTCTGAAATGGACTTTCAACAAAACTCAATCCCATTTGATAAATTTATATCTCTTACACTTAGCTTTGCAGGTTCAGTGACACATTTTGTTCTGCTAAGATCAGGTGGACTCAAAAATCTCACAGTCATGATTAAGAGCTACAGAAATACAGTCCATACTGTTAAGCCTACTTGATCCAGATTGGAACATGGAAACATTTTGAATCATATTTAGCTTCTGATGGTATTTAAGGTTTTTTAATTATTCCAGACTGTTTAACATGTTTTAAAATATTTGGACGACAAGAAATAAAAACTGGGGACAATCTATATTCCAATTCAGAAGAGACAACTGAGAAAAGAAACACAATTGGGATGAACAGAGAAAAAAATTAAAATAACAAGAAATAATGATTCATTTTGTTTGTTGCAAGTTTGAGTGTGCAGTCCTCCCTGGAATACAATTTGGTCCCTCAGCTGCTGTATCCAAAATCCCTTTCTCACAAAAAACTGTTATAAAAATTCAAGTATACAGTAACCTCAGATACAATTTTTTTTTATGAAAGTGTCCTCCATATAGTCAGAGTAGTGGCGATCAGTTAAGTGTTTGCCAAGTATATGCTTTAAACTTGGAGACTCTCTTATTGCCCAAACTGTTTTTTAAATTGTAAATGCCATTAACATGCAGAGCACTTCTGTGATGTATGAGGAGTTCAAGGATCCAGGACAATGTCTGATGAAAATCTTTTCATTTTGAAGATGACTTTCAAGCAGATGAAATATTAATTTTCCTTGGTGCCAGGGGCTGTCCTTGGACAGAGTGTTCTGTCACAGTTTAAAATGCCTTATGGTGATTGAGGTGTCTCTCTGTCTCCATGGGAGGAGGACGTGTGGAGATTTCTGGAGAGCTGCAGAGGAAGAGATGGAAGTGACTGATCAGAAGCCACAGAGAGGCCAAGTCACCCACAGTGTCAGCCCACACACTGCTGCTGAGATTACTGAAATGTCACTTGCTTACACCACTTAAGGAAGTGGCCACTAATCTTCCATTTTTTTATGAAAAATATATTTGGAATGCTAATGCTACCCCCAGATACTTAATTTTTTTTTAATTGTTACACCATGATGTGTTTTTACAAACCCATTTTAGTTTGATGTATAAAAAAGAAGAGGTGCAGCTCTTTGGCAGTAGCCTCATGGTGATGGTGTGCAAGTGACGTGAGGATTTGATTCCCTGCCCTCAATAGAACTTGCTGATGAGGATGGCAGGGGGGAGGTGCTAGGGGCTAAAGACTTTCAACACTCCAGAGCTCTGCTAGAAAAACCTGAGCTCTGAAGCATCTGAAGCATCTTGGCAAATTCCTGGATTTCAGTAAGTTAACATGAGGAGCCCTTTGCCAGAAGGTGATGTAGAGAACTGGTATAAATGAATTCAAAAGGGAATTTAATACATTTTTGGAGGATGATCCCATTGGTGCTTATTAAATATAGTGGTCTGGATATAACTCTTGGCTCACAAAGTTCTTAAGTACTTGGTTGGCATGAACTAGAGGATTTACCAGGGAAAGTTCAAGATCCATTTGTCTCTGTTAAATATATTAACTACTTTAAAGAGTGACTGTGTTGCACTGTTAGAAACAACATGCAGGGATCAATTCATCTTTGGCCCAGCTCTGCTGCACTTGTAGTTTTATGCTGGTTATAATTCTCTGCAATCAAAACCTGAAGCAGTTCTCTTTATAAGTAAGTGAAACAAATATTCCGTGACAATTCTGCAATTCCTTCTTTTCTGCTGCTTTAACAACTGAAACAAATCAATATTTTGTCTTCATCATTATACTAAAGATAATTCATAAAGCAGATCAAAACTGCTTTTGAATTCTCTTATGTCCTCCATATATTTTTTCTGGAAGGAGAAAGGCTAGCACTGGGACCAGTTCAGGAAAGTGTTTGAACACATTCCAAACACTGCTCCTATTTCAAGGCATCACATATGCAAGCACTTAATCCTGGGCATAAAATTAGCCAGATGGCACTACACTCCTAGTTCACATCGGCAGAAATAAGAACATGGCTGAGTTGTAACAGGTGCTTAAATGCTTCCATGAGAAAGGGCACTTCCCTGACGTGTGCCTGGGCACTATCACTAGATAAGGTAGCAGGGGCAGCCCGCTGATGCACAGAGGCAGAATGTACAGTGTCAGATCCAACTACACATCCCTCTGCCATCACTCGCTTGATCAGCTGCAAGTCTGTCACACAGCCTCCATGGACCTCATTTTCCCAGCTTCAGGACAGGGAATTAATGCACTCATCCCTGTTTACAAAAGGCTCTGCAATCTATGTGTTGTAACTACCTGAGTAATTATGTGTATACTGTCTTTCTGAGAAGAAATGGCACATGGAATTTTCACCTACACTCCTTTTTCACAGGTAACTTGCTTAAATACTTTTCCATGGTGTCAAATGCTGGAAGTTACTTTCTCTATTAGTTTCAGCTGGGATAGAACTCACTACAGCACTTCCCTTATTTCAGTTTTGAACCTATTCATAGAGTGTTAAATCTGCAGCAAAAATACTAGATAGAACAGCTGGCTTGAAAAGCAGGCATGTGTTTTCTTCAACAATTTTAAGAAACATTTTCTCTCTTTGATCAAACCTTTGATAGAAGTGTTGTAACTGCTTACACTGTATAAAACCGTTTTGTAGGTTGTAAATAACCATTCTACTTTATAGCTGCTTACTATGTGATTACTTGGTAAATTGCTGAGATTCCTGGAATGTGCTTTGACAGTTTCAGTAGGAGCAAACCCTCATTTCAGTTTAAATTTTTGCTATAAAAATATCTGGAATCCTCTTGGAAACTGCAAAACTTGTTATGGCCAGAGTCAGATCAGTAAAGCAGTTTCAATGTGAATAATATCCCAGCTGTTTTCAATACAAAAAAACAAAACCTGAAAAGATGTTGGCTACATGCCACTGCCACAGACAGAGATCTTGAATTCTAAATGCAATTCAGCAGCAGTTCTTTGCCCCCTCCATTATTTTATTTGGAGTCATCTCTCCTATGCACTATGCTTAGACCTGGAAACAAATCCATCAGTTTACCCTTCCCCTACAGGGACCCCAGCTCTTTACCTGCTCAAATTTTTTGCAAAGCCAAAGAATTACAAAAGAGGTGGGAAGCTTGAAGTTTGGCATTTTAATGTTATTGATAATCTGAAACAAGTTACAGGACAAACTCATTCTTTTTTGTATAAGTAGTAAATGTTTCCTAATACATCACTGAGCAGTGAATGCTGAAAGGGATGGCTTGCATTCTGTAAATCCTCCTCTGTTAAAATAATCAATATAAAATGTGTGTTGTTGCTGGAGGAGGAAGATGGCACACACCATCCTAAAAAGAATTAGTGGAGCTTTTATATTTTTCCCTCACTATGTCTCCCTTGGAAATTTGTGTGCAAAAAATGAATAACCAAGCAATAAGTAGCAATAAGCTAAACATTTGTAAGAAAATTAATTTTAAAAGACATTCCTTATTTTGCAGCTGCACTACTTTTGGTTACACCCTAGGACAGTGTACAAAGAAAAATTTCCGTAGAATCCTGAAAGGAAACAGTGTCCAAAAGCTTTTCCAGCACTTCTATTTGCTCTAATTTCCTGCTGTTACTTGTATAATGATCTATTCATCTGATGCTTTTAGACCTGGAAAGTAAAGCTCTTGTGACCATCTTGTGAAATGGATCTAAATGCTTCAGGGCCGTAGGAGTCTGGGAATCCTGAACTTCATTACATCTTTATAACACTTCTTTTTACTTTGAGTGGCAATGTCTCCTGCCACAGAGAATAATGCAAATATGAAACCAGTTTTTATCAATTACTAGAATTACTCCAAGACCTTGTGCCTCTTATTTATTTTTTTTTTATTTTGAATTCTTGCAAATAGACCATGAAAGGTACTTTGTAAAGACTGATTTAAAAAAAATGCAAAACACCCCAAAACAAAATACAAAAGCATTTTAACATTCCAAGCAGTTTATATTGTCCATGTGAAAACTGAAATTCTGGACCAGAGTTTTCAAACTCTTTTGATGGCTCAGCTTCTGAGGTGTGGAGAGGAGAGCTCTTCTTTCAGAGTATTAGCAGTCAACATTTTCTGAAGCTCATGGCTCTTTAAAGTTACTAGATGGAGCAGCAAAAATCGCTAGTCACCTTTAAAAAAAAAATCTCATGATTACTGCTTAAGCTGAGATGAAATTCTGTGATCCTAACCCACTGCCAAAAGCAAAGACTTAAAATAGGGGAAAGTAACAGTTAACCTCTTCAGGCTGACATCCCTCCCATTTCAGCAACCCAATGAAATGCTTGTCAGCAATGTTCTCCAGTTTTACAATTTAACCTGCTGATTCTGATCAATCTGATATTTGATGGGTGTTTCTTTTCACTGCTATCCTTTAAAAACTGCAGAGCAACTTGTTTTGTATTTGGTTAAACAGCTGTCATCTCTCAACCTCAATAGCTCTCTATTTTATTGTTGAATGAAGTGATTCCAGGAGCCAGTTTAATATATACTGATTTGTTTATAAAGCATGTTTGAATAAATGAGAACTGCTAAACATCAGGTGACACCAACAGTAGTAATAAAAACTAAGTAACAATAGAGGAATTCTGATATATCCCTATGCTGCATTTTAAATTGAGCTGGAAGGTATTTAAAAGCTGGAGCCCAAACTACATGTCTGTGGTATGTTGCCACTGGAACTGTGGGTGTGGTGCTTCACCAATAAAATATGACCACAGTCTTGGTAACTATTGTCTTCTCTGTAATTTAGTCTTCTGACAAGATGACATGAATGCTTGGCAGGCTTTCATGTCAAGAAAGCCAAGAGAATGATTTTATTTTTTTTCCCTCCTCGTGCGAAGAGGAGTTCACTTTACAGGCTAGCTTTCTTCTGGGAAAGGCAAGGTCAACAGAAAGCAGGTTATTTTTAGGGGTCATATACCACCGAGCCAGGACTCCCCAGTGCTACACAATAATCAGCTACTGGGTTGTATTGTTTTGTTTTGTGTTTTGCAGCTGTGTGCACTTGACCGTATTTTGCCAGCTGAGACATTTTGTTAAGGGGTGAGTAAGGGATCTCTAAACACAAACTCCCCAAGCTAAATAAATAACAAACCCTACCAACCTCCCTAAAATTCCCATATGCTCACTGAACTCATGATTTACTGCAGCAGCTCTGTAAGTCTTTAAGGGCACAGATAATGTCTGAAAAATAAAAAAAAAGTGTCTGTCATCTCTCACTATTCTGATCTTGTCTTGTTTGCCTGTATTCTGCTAGGATTTTGCCTAAGTGGAATTTAAGAATTCTTTCAGCAGTTTATACCTATACACAACTTGCAGCACCAGTTAGGGATGACTATGGAGTGTGGCCAGTGACCTGATACCCTGTATATTTTGCCTGTTCTACATTTTGTTTCCTATTCCACCTACTCTGCATATTGTTGCCTGAAATCATGCACATTCTGCCAGTGGCGAAGTGTCACTGAGCAGTGGCTTTTTGCACGTTTTTCAGACATAAGGATCTTTTCTACAATTTCTAAAAAAATGCCCTCTTTTCCTGGGCTTGGATTCAATCTGCAGACTTGCACAAAACCACAAACTCCCTTCTTTCTGCTGGGGTTTCTCCTCAGCACACAGCTATCCAGGTTTGCTCTGCAAGGTGGGATGTCACAGTTGGAAGGAGGCATGTCCCAGCCCAGCCTCTTGTTTTTGTAATATCTTGGATACTTTTTACTTTTGAGGTCATTGTCATTTAATTTATGTGACAAGTAAACAGAATCTTAAACACATCTGAGTTTTTCAGACTTTGAAATATTAATGGACATAAAAATAAATGTGCAATGCTAATTAAGACATGGTAGAAAGAAAAATGAAATGTTTAACAATTATTAATCATGAACATTACCTAAAATTTGAGAAGAAAATATTGGGTAATGAAGAAGAGAGAGATTGCTTGGTGCCATAATATGTTTATCTTGTAAGTACCTGAAATATATTGATGGAGACAATGATTGACCCATATTTTAATACAAACTTTTTGTAAATTTTTCTGTATTGATGGGACCTATCAGAATCACCTCACCATTCCTTCTGTTTTCGTCTTTCCTCTCTGAAGTTTTATTTTGCTTCATTTTTCTGCAGGATGATGGCCTTCCAGAGAATGAACATCAGCTCTCAGTAGCTGGGAAGATAAAGAAGCATTTCAACACAGGCCCTAAGCCGAACAGCACAGCAGCTGGAGTTTCTGTCATAGCAGTAAGCATCTGAAATACACAGATGAAACAGATTTATGTGCTCACCAGACAGCTACATGTTTAGGACACCAAAAGAAACCAGAGAGGGTTAATCCTTAGATAATTCTAGCATTTAATTAATATAAGCATAGTTAGACTGGTATCCTGCACAGCTTCTCCTTTGATTCTCCTTGTGAGTCACATTGTTGTTGAACAGTCCTAGGAGATATAACTGTACACACACTACACTGTTCCACATTTTACCAGAAGATCAGTGGACCGAACTCCAATGTAAATTCAACAATTTGAACCATGGGATCATGACATTTTACTTGGCAGCAGATTCATCATATGGATTGAGGCCACACAGAGATTGTAGTAGGACAGTACCACTTTAAAATGGAAATTGCTTTAAAATCTGTATGGCAACCTAAGCCTCTCCTCTTTGAAGACATGAAAGAGAGCTATGATGCCTCACTGCTGCCTTCATGGTTTACATGAATCTAGCCACTTCAAATTTAGCTGAGCAGCAGCATTTTATTGTAGTGCCACACACAACCTGCTTCCCTGTCAGCAGAAGTATTTAATGGGGTAAAGACTTAATGGAACTTCTTGCTGCCTTCTGTCACGTTGCAATTCCAGTGGAGCCATTCTAGGTTTGAATGTGTTGGAGTGTCTGAAACAAAGCTTGGCCAAAATTTTGACCAAGCTTTACTGAGGTTGCAATGGCATTCTCAGTGGAGCATACATCACATACAATTGTATTTTTTCCCTCACAGATGAACATGTGTATTACATATACATGGACACAGGATATATTCAGCATATGAAGAGGTTATTCATACTAATGCCATTGAATAGTAACATGCACATCCTTCACATTTTTGATACATCTGCTTGTGTTTGTAAGCTTTCCTTTATTACTCATAGTAATGTGAACACTCCAAAGAGTCACTAAAAATGTGACGTGTTAAACGTAACCATTCCCATATCAGATTACTCAGTGTTCATTCCCAGCTTCCATAAATTGCAGGTGGTGTGACTGCACATGTACACTTTCTTGTACTGTTTCCACTTTCATGTTTCTCAGCTCAGCCCCTCCAGTGTTGAGTTAAATCAGCGTGAAGTAAATTCAGCTCAGCACATGCAATCTGGCTCACAGGTGTGAAGTGCTTGTGCAGCAAAATGGATACTCTCTCAAAGTTACTTGGTATAAGTACTTAAAATTTCAAGCTATGCCTCTCTCATATTTTTTCTTTACTCTTTCCTACCCTGAATGTCCTCAACATGGAAGCAAGTTTTTCCTCATGCTTTTCCTAGATTTTCTCAGTCATCAGCTAACATAGTCAGCATTTATTTATTTTCATTTTTAAGCAATAATACTGCAGCAACTCTCCCACAACTAAAACATCACATACCCATTGCTCATCTGAACTGCAGGTATGTTCTTTATAGACTAGCTGAAACCGTGTTCCTATTGAATGGACTGCCAGCACGCTTGTCCATGAGAATTACTGCTCAGATCCTCCATGCTAATGACTTCAAAGCTTAAAAGCAAGAAATGATGCCTCTGTCCTCATCCATCCCTTGCCTCCTTTACGTTTTTAATTTCCCTGCCCTCCTCTTTTTTTTATTTGCCCCAGTTGCTTTGCCAAGGAATTGTTTGCAGCAGTTTAACACTTGAGTAATGAAAAAGGCACTGCAGTGAATCTGTCCACTGCAAAACATCAGGAAAAAATGTGTATGTTTAATTATATTCTTAATGGCTTTTATTTATTTTTTAGTGTTTGGAAATTTAACAGATTATTTTTAGTGATTATCTCTGTGGGCAAACTTCATATTCTGACATGATTGATCCTGCAACTTGGCCTATAAAGTAGAAATGTTTAGAATACTTCTACATAATTCAGAAAGTTGTTTGATTATGGGAAGAGATGGGATAGTATAGACCTCTTTAGTGTTTTGTTAATGTTTCAGAATGCTAGATAATTTCCATTTTATGAATAAATTAGTTTTGTTTTCTACAAAAATAATTTAATATGTAAAAGAAAGCAAGCCCAAAGCAAAACAACAATGCCTTTAAATGTTGTTTCTGCGTTTGGAAGTCTATTTAATATACATTTGGCATGCATGTCACTAGGGTTTTATGTTTGGGAATCTCCCTTTAACTAAGAAATCTCAAATAAGCTAAAATTAAATCCTATTAACAAAGACTGCTCTAGATTTAGAACTTTCAAAGTTTGTATAGATGCTCTAATATGTCGTTTGGCACTAAAGACATGCACTAACTATATTTGCTATAAAAATATTGGGGATTTGTGCCTGCCTGTATGTTTACATACTTTTTGAGAGAGTGCTTGTGTATATAATATATAGAGTTGCCTTCTATATATCATATAACACATCTGTGTCTGTGTTTGTGAAAATGTGTTAATATGTGCTTATATTTCTATAGTTTATTTAATAGTATGAAAGATAAATATTATCATTATTTTGAGTATTATAACTCTGTTTATGTACAGAGACTGCTAATATGTGCTATTTAGTTCTTAGTTTGTCCTCACATTGGTATGATATGATATTATATGCCTATTTTCTCTGGTGGTAAGAAGTAACACACCTCAAAGATCTCAAGGAGTATTTACCATATGCACCAATTAAAATTATAATATGAAAACTAAGTTCATAAAGATGTGTATCTGGTCAGCTTGACTGAGAGGAAGTTTGAAGCCACATGTGTTTTGCATACATCTACTGTGGCTACTGCTTGCTTCAGCAATGTCCAAATTGCATTGATTCCTTTGGTTCAGACTTATGTCTGCTTTATTGATGTGGTAATCTCAGTAAAAGTTGTCTCTGACCATGCAAGGCAGAGACATTCTCCTTCTGCTGCATGTGTCCAGGCTTTGAGTTTGTCCACATCTGAAAGGATTAATCAGTTTGGGAAAACTATCCAAATGAACATGTGCATGCCAAGCAAAGCAGTTCCTTTGCTGATGTAGTAGAATGATTTCTCAAACAAAATTAACTATACAAGCAAAGAGACTTTTCTGTTGATGCAATAATACATCATTAAAAGTTCTGCCAGAGTAACTATGTCAGTTGGGAGAAAATTCCCCTGAACCAACATAGCTTTGCCGGCAAAATTTTAATTGGAGAGCTAGCTTTTAAAACAGCAAGAGAATTAGCAAGTCCCTAAAAAACACTGTTTGCTGATGAGAGAGTATGTAGGAGAAATATCACTTTGTTTGCCCTGTTCTTAAACTCTTGTCACAGACGTTAACTACTGGTCTCTGTGGGAGACAGGGGCTGGGCTAGTGCCCCTCTGTCTGTGTCAGAATGGCCACATTACTGTTAAGCATGTGCCAAAATATTTGCAGGATCATGTTTCTCATATAGCTTTTCAATAGGAGCAGTATTTTTTAGTTCTGTGACGGTGTTTATAAAAGGTACTGCAGTAAATACATAAAACCAGACTTCTATTAACTAGTCTTTTTAAAATTTGGGGGTAGATTTTATTCTTCAAGGGTGTCAGTTTGGTTTGGCCACAAAACAACACCCTGTGGCACCCTGTACCCTCTGGCCTTCAGTGACAGTGGCTAGAGCGACTAAGAGCTCAAATCATTTTTTAAGAATGCTTCTGCAATCCAAAGGTGTGCTGTAATTCCTTGTATGAACTGAGCATCGTTTAATATATGTTCTTGTCTGACGTGCTAAAGCTTAGCCTGTGTGTCATCACTTGGGTGTTTGTACTTTTGCCATTGTTAAGACAGAGGAAAAGACTAATGCTAATCTGCTATTAAGGTTGTATGAGGTCTCTGTCTAGGCAATGGGAATAAACTCCAGCTGGATATGTAGAGGAATCAAGTAGAACAGCAAAAGAGAAAAGCTGCTGAGAAAGTTGGTGCAGCTCTCTTCTGCTTACAGGGTCCTGGGTTGGGGACCCTGGCAGTGGGGGTGGGTCATTGCCCTGCATTCTGCCAATTTTTAAACAAAATTGTCAATGCCAAGAGTAATTTTTAGCCTCGGGATTTCTTGGGTGGTGTGGAGGAGAAGCCAAGCCTAGCGTGTAAGTTTTGCTTGAAGTCTTAAAGCTGAACCCGTGTCTCGGCTCCCTTCGCATCTATTGTCTGTGTTGTCCTGGGGCTCTTGTCCACAGTTGGGTTTCTCATGGCAGGATTTCCACACCACCAAAGCTGTTTCAATTCTTGTTAGGGAGCGACTCTCCCCATTTTCTCTGAATTAATTTTTGGCTATCCAATTTTAGGGCAATATTTTTGATCTGCTTTTTAGGAAAACATCCCTTTTGTGTGTTTTATGTGCAGCATACAAGGAAGCCAGTAGATGGCAATAGCAGACCAGTGTAGTTAAGGCAACACAAATTTAAGTACAAGGTTCCCATGGTTTTAAACAGGAAAAATCCTTTAAATAATTCTAAATAAGATAAAAGAGGCATTGTTTTAACAAAATGGAATAAATTATTAAATTCTACACTTGCAGGGGAATTATCAAGAAAAATTTAAATTCACAGTTAGTTTCTAATTCCCCTTGAAGTGGCTGGTACCTGGAAATGTGTTGAACTGCTTTTCTGAATTTAGAATTAGAAACTGTCATCAGTATTGGAAATATATGCCACACTGTTACTGAAGTACAAAATGGCCTTTTCCTTTCATAGGGCAAAAATCTGAAAATCATTGCAGCAGTTTTAAAGCAGTCAGAGTGTCTCTGTCAAGAATTTTTTCTCCAAAAATTGTATTAAATTCAGCTAAATGATGTCTCCACCGTCTGTTAGTGCAGCACAGAAGGGTTAGGGAAAAGAACACATTTTCTTTGTTCCTATGCACATGATTTTGCTAATGATAAACTAAACTTGAAAGATCTGTATTGTTTAAGTAATATCACCAGCACAATTTCCTGGACACACTATTAAGTTCATTTCCATTTTGACTTTAATTGGTGCAATTTTAAACCAAGTAGTTTTGTACTGTTATCTTTTTGAGCATGAGGTGTAACCTGAAATGATAAACAATGTTATTCATGGCTCTGAGTAGTCCTACTCTCCAAGGTTAACGCATTTTTAGAAATGAATTACCATGATTGATGGGGTATCAAAACCTGATTCTTTTCATCTTTACACATTCCATGATTATGAAGCAGTCTAATTTAAGCCTTGTGTAGTCTGTCTAGCCTGCTCCTTGTGATGGTTGCACTGCATTTAATTTTTAAAAAATTATTATTATTAAACTTCTCAGTTTAATTGCAAAAGATAATATTCTGCTACTGGTATGTGCAACTTAAAAGGGCACTACTGTCTTTGGAGGAAATGAGGTATTTCAGATTTTTAAATGAATGCATTATGCATTAAGTAACCTATTCACAAACTCCATTTTAGTTTGAATAAATTGGCTTCTAATTTGACAAGACCAAATCTAGAATTAGTATCTTTTTCTTTTATTTCTTTACCTTTATTTTTCTTTTTCTTCTACAGTACGTAGCTTTAGGATGTTAGAATAAGAGCCTTCTGAAAGTGAAAATAGTAAATATGCACTAAATAAGGAACAGCTTGCTCTGGAGTCTGAATTCTCTAGCCTAATGTTGATCCACTGAGTTGCCCCATTTCTCTCTGCTCAGCTGGACCACGGGTTTACCATCAAGAGATCAGGGTCTTTGGACTACTACCAACAACCAGGAATGTATTGGATAAGGTATGAGATGGTGCAGCACCAACAGTCAGTGTTTCCATGGCAACGTGCTGGCAGTCTCCATTAACCAGTTCCTTCAGTGGATAAACATGCTTTTTGATTTGTTATCCGGTCCATATGCTGCTTTATCAGTTTCGTTTTAATCTTGATTGAGATGCCACACCCCCTCATTCCCTTTCTTCACCCATCTCTCACACCCACATTGCCAGCTTTCTCTTCATCGCACATGCTCAGTATCAATCTCCCCTGTAGTTAAAAGGACAGTGTATATAGAAAATCTACAGATATGCTGAAGTACGCACCCTCCCCCTCCCTACTGCTTGTTAAGGCATCTGCTTCCCCTGTGCTCCTGTTTCAAAACACAAGGAGCAGCAACAGGCTCTCAGCATATATTTTCCTCTTTTTCCATGCAAGATGTGGAGCTATATACTGTCATTTTAAACCCACTAAACACAATCCTTACCTTAGATTGAACAATGCATTTGCATAACGCGGGCATAGAAACTCTCCTAAGTTCACTGAAATACAATGCATTGTATGTGCTGGTAAGCTTGTGTTTCTAACAATGCATTCCTTCTCTTTTCTTTTTAAAACCCTTCTGATACCTATTTATTTTGATTTGATTTTTTTAATATTGCATGAGTCTCTTGAATATATTTTTCTTCATTGTGCAACTGTGCCAGGGTTGTTGTTAGCTGGATTAACCTGTATGATAAAATTGGGGCTGTGGGTGGGAAGGGCTTATTCTGGAGCGGGGGCAAGGAGGGTTCCAGGTCTGATAGCCCACGAGAGGCCCACACACCTCCTCAATAAATCCAGAGCATTGGAATTTCCATCAAGTGGTTACTTGCTGTCTTTTTCCTTATTACTCACAAGAACTATCATTTTGATAGCTGGAGAAATTTTTATAAGTTTACTGTGAGACCTTTGTTTTCTAACACTGCCTTTAAAAACTTGTCTGTGAGGGATTTGTAAAATCTCAGCTAAGTAACCACCTTACCAAAACAGCAGAGATGGTCACTGTGAGTGTTTTCAGTAAAGTAAAACTCCCACCCTGGATCATTTCACCAAGTGCATGTATCGGGCTACAGCACGCTTTCCATAAAACCTAACGGTTCCCTGAGCGCACACTGAGGGCTAAGTGGTTACTGATATGGATGTTCTGGGGAAAGAAAAACAAAACAAACCCAAACCCAAAAATAAGCCTATTTTTCAGGCAAAGAGTAGAAAAGTCAATTCAATTCATGAGTTGAACGCTGGCTAGCAAAAACTGAGAAAGACTCTCACTCCAGGTGCTGGAGTGTGCTGGAGAATTCATCTAATTCCAGCCTATCGCACTTGTGGTGGTGGCTACAAACCCACTGTGACCTGCAAGGGCAGAGCAAAACCTGTTGATCTGTCTTGTCACTTGGCATCCTTCTTCATGCTCCTTGGTTTTGGAGAAGGGGGAATGCGACCTGAGTGCCCAGCTTTAGAAGACTGTGGGTTTGATAGTATTAGAAAAGTTTTCTGTTGAAGAAGGAAAGATGGCATTTTCTGTCAAGCAGAACTTTGACAAAGAGTTGCAAATTTAATGCCTGCTCCATAAAATGGCGGGGAAGATCACATGAGCTATATTTATCTTCCTGGAGTTTAATTGCTATTCATGGTCAGTTTGCACTTCTTCTCTGATTTACATTTTTTATTTTACATTAAAAAAAAAAAGATAAAAAGCAACCAAAGAAAGTCTTTCCATTTGCTATACACAATATTTGGATCTTTTAAAACCCCTGCTTTCGGAGCGTGCAGATCACTAGAAACAGGAGCCTGTAAGAAAAGTGAGCATCTCCTCAGATTGGCCTTGACTCAGTTTAACTGCATAGCCCAGGTTTTGAAACAAACCATATGCATTTTGAAGAGGTAGGGGGGAAGGCTCTAAGTCTGCAACTTGGTAAATAAATAAAGCTATAAAAAAAAAAAAAGGTCATTTGACTAAAGCACTAGTAATGGCTGCCATCAGCATACAAAATGACACATCCCTGAATAATGGGCTGGAGCAGATGGGCGATAATCTCTCTTATTCATACATAAACTGCTCTGTTTTCCAGCTGGGGGCAGTAACAACAATGTTTATCATTAGGGTTTTCTAAACTGTGCACCTAGTGTGGAAAGGCAAATTGACAGAGCAGGGCTCCTAGCTGTGGATGCTTAATTAGGAAATCCTCTGCAAGGGGGTACCGTGGACCAAGCACTGCATATGTTTGGGCCTTTCTCACCTCCCAGAAACATGCAGCTGCTGTGGTGATCAACACTTTAGTTTAAATAAAACCATTTTGATATAGTAAGTGTTTAGTTTTTAGTAGTGCAGATGCAAAGCATATGAAAATGTTCATCAAATCACATCTATAAAAAAATAATTTATCACAGGCCCATGACAATTAATCTGAATTCACAAGTACAGCTAGAAATGAAACCATGTTCCAAGGAAAATATAAAGCTCCCTTTGTTAGCGTTGAACTACTTGTTTCTTCTGCACTCCTCTTTTTGCTTTTTTCTGTAGTTTCTAGAAGTCTTCAAAAATACTTTTAAAATGGCACTATTTCCTCCTTCAATAACCAGAAAACCTTGTCCTTTCTCTGCCTAAAAGACTTCTGTTTTCAAAGTCCTTCAAAATCCTAATTTTTCTGAGCATCTCTGAGCATCTAAGCATTTATCTGGACCCTCTTTTATTCCCTTTCAGTGGCATAATACATGCAGAAGTGATAGGATTTTTTAGGTACAGAAGGAGTTGTTGTAGCTGGCCTGAGCTATAATGCCTGGAAAATCTTTCACAGTTCCTTGAATATGAGGTTCCCGGAAAACATAGGGACCAAATCAGTAAAATCTTTTGGACCCCAGACTAATACATGTTTTAAAACCTACCCACCAAATGTTGTTGGAACATGAGCCCTGCAATCAGAGGTGCAGCAAAGACCAAAGCAGCATCAGCAGGGGACAAGTCTTGGAGGTCCCAGTTAAAACCCTGAAGACTGGGCTGATTCAGAATATAAAAGCAACAGAGTGGTTGCATCTAACATAAAACATTAGGAGAAAATGTCAGTATGTGTAGTATTATATATATTATATTAGTATAAAATATTTGGGTACGTTAATTTTTTTATATCCAAGACACTCTAGAAAAGCAAAATGGGCAAAATAAAATCCAGGAAGTGTATGGAAAAGTCATTAATGATCTATCTATATAATGACAATAGAAAGGAGATTAGTTACATTGGATGCTTAGCAAAATCATCAATCCGGTCAATACTGAATTCATAAAGTACTGGATTTTAAAAATATAGTTCTCATTGTCACAGTTAAAAATAGATCTGAATAGTTCATCTGAAACCCCATACTTCCATCCTCTGTGTTTGGTTCCTATTTCACATTACTTTGCATCTGTCGAGTTATTTACACCTGTCCCAAGTGGATACAACACACTTTCAAGTCAAAAGTTACAGTCAGACATCTTGATGATGGGACAAGGAAGTTGAGAATCAGACTTGCTATCTGTAAAGTGACATTTTTAATAATATAAAACCCTCTGTAAACTGAATATTGGTAAATACAGGCAGATACCTAAAATAACTTAAAATCTCTTCTCCTGATCTTTGAGTAAAAAACCCACAACTGATTTACAAACTATAAATAAAATTCACTCATGCAAACAACTTGGCACTAACTCTCTTCCATGTGTAATTGAAACCAGCTGAGGAATTGTGTCTCTAAAAAGGGGGATGTCAAAGAGTAAACACAAACTTAAATACAGCAATATGAATTCAACAGTTATGTATATAGAATACTTGTCTTTATGTTCACTCACCAATACAGTACAAAGCATATATCAAANATATATATAAATATATATATATAACCTGAGAACCCCATGGAAAAGAAATTTTAAAAAAAGATGAGACTGAAGGGCTGCCTGGCTTGTGCCACAAGCAATGTTTAATGGTCATTTTTACAGCAAGGAAACCTGTCAATGTATAAAGGTCACTAGCCAGAAGTTTAAGGAAATAAGATAAACTTATCTAGGTGTGAACATTTAAATGTGTGCATAAAACTATGGATATAAAAGAAAGTACTGGAAGACAAATACCAGTGTTTCAAAATGTATATTCATCCAATTCCACATGCTAAACAAAGCTTCACGAAAATTGCTAACAAATTGCAAGTATGCTCCTGCAGATTAAAAGCGAGCGAAGGGAAGGGTTTCTTAAATTAATGCGTGAACAGCTGCATCCCCTGTTTAGTCTCCTGGCTGGTATGAATAATGTATGGACTAAGAGGCAAAATGCACATTAATGTTCTTTTATTAATGAAAATAATATATATCTTTATATGGTGGCCATCAGTAAATTAAGACAAGTGAAAAGAATAACAGTCACTGCTCACTTTCATAAAATGCAGTTACTTTAATCCAGTAATTACTGACCTGACAGAAAATATCAGCCCACAGCTAAAATAAGGCTCTTCCCATTGCAAATCCAACACATATATCAAAGCAGTTATAGTTTTTGAAAATCGGTTCATAAATACACAGTGCAGTGTTTTCCAAGATAAAAAATAAATTTGCATGGCTTAGGAGTCCTGTAACTTCAAGTGGTAGAAATCAGGATGAAGACACTCCTTAAGGAAAAATCCTGGAAAAATGCGAAGTGCACCTTAATATGTCAAAGACAGAAAGAATGATTTTAAAGTAATGCTCTGTTACTACAAGTTAAATGCATTTCCAAAAATGGCTTGGTAACTGTTTGTACTGGGTGTCAGGATTACTAAATGTTGATGCAAAATACGTTAGTGCTTAACGAAGTACTTCAGACCCATCACCACCAAATTATTAGAGGCAATCTACTTATCTGCTACTGGATAAGAAGCTCTACATTTTCTCATATGGATTGCAAGAGGGCAGCTGCATGTCTTAAATAAGAATTCTGTCTTTACATTTTAGTTGCCATTACTCTCATATAGTGCTCTCAAAGTTCTCTAACCTAGAGCCAGGAAAAATAAAATGTCAAAATGTGATAATGAAAATCTGGGATTTGCAGCCCTGTGAAGCATAAGTGCACTTCAGATCCTCTTATTATTTATTGAAAGAGTAGCTTGAAGTAGAAATGCCCTGGAAATCCATAATGGACTGATTCATGCACCAGCAAACCACCCAGATGAACAGCAGGTGAAAGAATGCATCTGTTAAATCAAGGCAATGGGTATAAAAGGCCTTTGTTACAAAAAGTCAATAATAATGAAAAAACTGATTTTTGGAATATGTCTATGTGCACAAGAAAGTACAGTAAGTGAAAAATCACACTTACAAAGCACATGCAGTCAATACTCAAATGTGTCTATTTTACCATCTTCTCTGTGTTCCAAAGGATGGATCTATCATATTTTGAAATTCTTTCAAGGTAAAAGGTAATCATGACATCATTAAATTAAAAATAGCATTTTTGCAGAATGCAGAGCCACAATACCAACAGCACTGTATTACACACTGGAAGTGTCAAATGTCATTGGAACATTGGGCAAAATAAGCCTGTTCTTGCAAGTTCTGTAGCGCCTGAGCACTCTGTTTTGGCCAGAAGTGCCCCATTTCATAGTTCTGACGTGGTAAACACTAAACATTAGAATATGACCTGTGTATTTTTGCTTTCACTAGATAAATACTGACTTCTTTGACTCTCTGTGGCTTTGTAACTTTTTATTCAATAAGCTCTTTGGGTGAGAAAGGCTCTGGATGTCTCTCAGCCCAGGAGAGTATCCACAATAATGCCCTGGACTCTAGAAGTATGTCTTTACAAAGACTGATTAGATCAAATCCAGGGCAAACACTGGGTAAAAATGTAAAGAAAAACAGTCACAAAATATCTCAGGAAGTTTCTGAAGGGTTAGGAAGCCAGAAGTATTTGGCCCTACAAACTACAGCAACATAGGGTGCTAGATTAGGTGAGACCATCAGGGGGTTTTTGCTTAATATCTTTTATTACTNAAACTGAATATTGGTAAATACAGGCAGATACCTAAAATAACTTAAAATCTCTTCTCCTGATCTTTGAGTAAAAAACCCACAACTGATTTACAAACTATAAATAAAATTCACTCATGCAAACAACTTGGCACTAACTCTCTTCCATGTGTAATTGAAACCAGCTGAGGAATTGTGTCTCTAAAAAGGGGGATGTCAAAGAGTAAACACAAACTTAAATACAGCAATATGAATTCAACAGTTATGTATATAGAATACTTGTCTTTATGTTCACTCACCAATACAGTACAAAGCATATATCAAACTGATTTGGTTTTCTTTCTTTTTTACTTTCATTTTAGCTAAATTTCATGCCGGAAGTTACATGGTGTGCTAAAGCATTGAGCTTTTGTATTTGGAGGTCTGGGTTCAAATCCACTCGATTGATTTGTCCCCTCGATGTGGTCACTTGCACATCTCCAAATCACCGTGTAACTTGACTTAGTTATACATTGTGCCTGAGGGACTAAAAATACCATGAGTGTCTCACTCCTGGACTGAGGTGCATTGCTAAGTTTGAAGTACTCTCAAAAAAGTGTCTTGATTCATGAATCAATCACACTTTTATNAAGTGAAAAGAATAACAGTCACTGCTCACTTTCATAAAATGCAGTTACTTTAATCCAGTAATTACTGACCTGACAGAAAATATCAGCCCACAGCTAAAATAAGGCTCTTCCCATTGCAAATCCAACACATATATCAAAGCAGTTATAGTTTTTGAAAATCGGTTCATAAATACACAGTGCAGTGTTTTCCAAGATAAAAAATAAATTTGCATGGCTTAGGAGTCCTGTAACTTCAAGTGGTAGAAATCAGGATGAAGACACTCCTTAAGGAAAAATCCTGGAAAAATGCGAAGTGCACCTTAATATGTCAAAGACAGAAAGAATGATTTTAAAGTAATGCTCTGTTACTACAAGTTAAATGCATTTCCAAAAATGGCTTGGTAACTGTTTGTACTGGGTGTCAGGATTACTAAATGTTGATGCAAAATACGTTAGTGCTTAACGAAGTACTTCAGACCCATCACCACCAAATTATTAGAGGCAATCTACTTATCTGCTACTGGATAAGAAGCTCTACATTTTCTCATATGGATTGCAAGAGGGCAGCTGCATGTCTTAAATAAGAATTCTGTCTTTACATTTTAGTTGCCATTACTCTCATATAGTGCTCTCAAAGTTCTCTAACCTAGAGCCAGGAAAAATAAAATGTCAAAATGTGATAATGAAAATCTGGGATTTGCAGCCCTGTGAAGCATAAGTGCACTTCAGATCCTCTTATTATTTATTGAAAGAGTAGCTTGAAGTAGAAATGCCCTGGAAATCCATAATGGACTGATTCATGCACCAGCAAACCACCCAGATGAACAGCAGGTGAAAGAATGCATCTGTTAAATCAAGGCAATGGGTATAAAAGGCCTTTGTTACAAAAAGTCAATAATAATGAAAAAACTGATTTTTGGAATATGTCTATGTGCACAAGAAAGTACAGTAAGTGAAAAATCACACTTACAAAGCACATGCAGTCAATACTCAAATGTGTCTATTTTACCATCTTCTCTGTGTTCCAAAGGATGGATCTATCATATTTTGAAATTCTTTCGAGGTAAAAGGTAATCATGACATCATTAAATTAAAAATAGCATTTTTGCAGAATGCAGAGCCACAATACCAACAGCACTGTATTACACACTGGAAGTGTCAAATGTCATTGGAACATTGGGCAAAATAAGCCTGTTCTTGCAAGTTCTGTAGCGCCTGAGCACTCTGTTTTGGCCAGAAGTGCCCCATTTCATAGTTCTGACGTGGTAAACACTAAACATTAGAATATGACCTGTGTATTTTTGCTTTCACTAGATAAATACTGACTTCTTTGACTCTCTGTGGCTTTGTAACTTTTTATTCAATAAGCTCTTTGGGTGAGAAAGGCTCTGGATGTCTCTCAGCCCAGGAGAGTATCCACAATAATGCCCTGGACTCTAGAAGTATGTCTTTACAAAGACTGATTAGATCAAATCCAGGGCAAACACTGGGTAAAAATGTAAAGAAAAACAGTCACAAAATATCTCAGGAAGTTTCTGAAGGGTTAGGAAGCCAGAAGTATTTGGCCCTACAAACTACAGCAACATAGGGTGCTAGATTAGGTGAGACCATCAGGGGGTTTTTGCTTAATATCTTTTATTACTGAAGCAGGGAGTGCTTTTATGTGTATTTAAACAAACAGATTTAAAGAAGAGTCTCTAAAGCTTTTCCAACAATCACAGGAAGATAATATCTTGGGGTTTATTTTTAAAGACATCTTTGAAAAGGTGTCCTGGTACTGTTATCTTTGTTCTTTATAAAAAGCAATATCCTAGGTGAAATTTCAAAACAATTTTCTTATACATTCCCTTATGTTTAAGTTATCTAAATTTAAATACCTTCAGATTTATACATTTGCCATTCTCATGTAGAAGGTTTTAAAAATAAATTCTGAATTTAATACAAGTATTTTTATTTATTCAACAAGAAATGTTTAAATTTCTCAGGGGAGAGTATCTATTACCACAGGATGATGTGATGTGGTTTAAACTTTGAATAAATGCTTATTTCCTGTAAGCATAAAAAAATATCCTTTAAATGGAAATCTGTATTTTATAGAGTGGTAATATATGCCATTCTTTTCAATTTTCACACAAGATTACATACTGTAAGCAGTATATTCACTGTGTGTAAAAGATCTAGGTATTCTTCTGTTTCAAATTAAAAATAATCAAAAACTGAATTAGTTCAAGGCTAAGAAACATAGAAGGCATTGAAAATATTAATTAGAGCTCTTAACCAAAAGATGGCATACACAAAAAAAAAATTCAGCAGACAAAAAGTGTTGGATTTTGTAAAATATAGGGATGAACTTATCAAAGTGGTTCGTTTTACCCTTTTAAAGTAGTGATATATAGATTCTGGACACAAAAATCCTAGTTCAGCAATATAGCCTAACTAAATCCATTTGCTGTAGTAGTTCTGTACTCCTGTCCATCTTTCTGTCTCTGTTACATCATTATTGAATGCTGGTTGCATTATTTGAAAGCATGGATTGCTACAATGCTATTCTGCACCAGTATGATGGATTTAGTTTTCATTTTAGTCTCAAAAATATGTTGGCTATAAATACATCTCTGCTCTCCTATGAGGCTCGCACTGTAACTGGTAAATTTTCTAGAGAAATCAGTCATGCATACCTTAAGAGAACACAATAAATCCTTTGAAGCAGAATAACCTTTTGGCTGCATTCCTTTAAATAGACCTTTTCATTATAGGGACAAATTTTACAAGCCTTATGAGTGAAACCTATTCAGTTCTCAAAGTTATCTTTGTTTCCAGTGCCATGATCAGATACTTGGTTGCATTTTGTATGTCATCTTACTGGTCACCTGCCTTTTCCCGTTTTGCTTTTTCCAAAATAGTCGTGGGTTGTGATTTAAGGGGGCAGCCCTACTTCAGAAGCAGCTAACCGTGTGTCAAAGTGCTCTTGCTGAATCAAGGCCATCCTGTTGAACTTATAATTTTACAGTGGTTTCAGGGACTGCAGTCTAAGATCCCATAATCAAGAAGACAGCAAAACCCAGTCCTGTGCTTGAATCTGATAGTCAAACTAGGGCTACCCTTACTTGCGTTGAAGTTTCACCTCATAAATGTGCCAGAAAAGCAAAAGAAAGAACGTGGCTGGAAGTTACAGCCATCTTATTAAGAACTGCATTCTCAATAATGGCAGAATGATAACAAAATAATGCCCATCAAGTAAATATTGCTCTTTCCCATTCCTGGATACCTTAGCTAGATGTGGATAAAATTAGCAGAGTATTGAATTCAGTAGACCTTGGTTAACAGGAAGAGACAGTGTGGTCAGGCTGAACAGGTCTTTCCGTCAGAGCTCTTCAGCGTTCTCCCTAAGAACATCCATTGAGCGGCATGATGTGTCGAGGAGCTGGGCTAGCTCCCCTTGGTGTTTGTTTTTCTCTCTTGTCTGACAATTTCATCACAATCCATCTTCGTAAGCTGATTGCACTGACTTGAACACGGGTGAGTGTGTATCAGCCTTCATTAGGCCAAATCAAAGACAAGTGTACATCTCTGCCTTGCCTGTAGAAACTGATCTATACTTTGAGAAGGGTGGGGGAAGGTCAGTTGGTATTTGGCTTGAAATTTGAATCTGTTAAAGGATGAAATTAATAACATCCAGAAGTAGAACATGTGGCATCCATATATATGGCACTGTATCTGCTTGATGATGTCACGCTACCTCTTAAGGTTTGCGAAATGTACTTTTTAAAGCATTTAGCTATGTTGTGGGCTCAACCTTTCAGACCTGACTGAGACAGAGCGGGCTTAATTTGGCCTGAACATTTATTATCCCTGGTATTTGCAGGCCACATAAAACCTCATGGTTTTCATTATCTTTGCATTTCACACACAGCCTAATTTCATTTATTCTTATTTTATGCCCCTGCCAGACCACCGCTCTTGATAAGGAGAGGCAGGTTTTCCGACGAAGACGCAACCAGGATGTGAGGGGACGTTTTAAGGCTCAGCAAGCTCCACCTGAACTCAACTCCGAATCGGAAGACTATTCACCAAGTTCATCCGAGACTGTTCGCTCACCTAACTCACCCTTTTAATAAAACACTTTTTCTCAAAAGTCTTGGCTTTAACCCTTTGAGACCCTGAAACTGCTTCAGGCCTGTGTGGAGTGAATACAGCTGATCTATTCAGCAGTAAACGCTGGGATGGTGGAACACAAAAGGGTGCTCTCAGAATCTTTGTAAGAATAATTTCCTGATTGATTGAAATACTTGTTCTCTGTTTAGATTGCAACTTGCTGCTAATATGATCCTCAAAGGGTTAAGGCTATTTTGCTTTTTTATTTAAAGATAGAAGCAGTGAATGTTTTCATCAGTGGAGCTAGGAACTGCAGTATGTAATTTTAGCACATGTTAACCCTCTGAGTAAATGATCACCTTAAATCTTGACAACCCATATTAGGGTTTTATTCTGGCTTTTTTGCTTTTATACGCACATATCTTTTATAGTACTCTGAAGTTCCTTGCCTGTTTCTGGCCAAAAATATATCAAATGTACTATTGCTTAGGAATTATAAATATAGGCTTAAAAATGAAAATAAAATTAAACAAATGGTATCTTCTACAGCAGCTCATTCCAAACCTGCATCGTACTTCCACACGGAGTGACTGTTATTGGAGGCTATGATGCAGGGCTAAATGGGAAATTCAGTTTAGGGCATCCTCACGATTTGCAGAAGATGACATGATGATGGCCACAAAGGATTGCTTCCATATAGTTTGCTGCTAAGGACAATGTTGAGTCTTGGGAAATTGCTTGAGGACACATTCTGTCATGTAATAGTATGTAATGATCTAGTTGAGAAGTTCCTGGTTCCTTTGCATCACATTCAGGAATGTATGGCATCCTCTCAGCAGGACCTGGTTATTCTGGCAGAGCCATTTAAAAAGATTAACCCTGAGGAGCATTACCCTTTAAATAGCTAGAGTACTTCACAATCAGGGAAAATACAAGTAATTTAATATATATGTAAAGCCTAAATTGAATTAGCAAAAGTTTTGTCTTTAGAATGGAGAAACAAAAAAATGATTCACCAGTTCTATTTGTAATATTTAATAAAATGGGCATTTACACAGAGTATATATATATATTACTGGTTTGTTAAAACCTCAAGACAACATTACAGCTTTTTATTTGACCATTACCATAAAGTTGGCTTCCACAGAAATATTACAGTGTGTAGACTTTTGCTTCAGATGTGATAATTTAAAAGAAAAAAAGATGGCTCAGAATTTCACTTGAGTGAAAGAAGCAACTTTCAAAATAATGTTCTAAAATAAAAAACAATGTGAAATTTACAGTTTCTCTTATTACTCATATAAAATGGAAGTTTCTAAACGTAAAGTTTTCTCACAGTGTTTTTTAAAAGTCACATGTGGTTTCCTCTCTCTCTCTTTCTCTCTTTCTTTTTCTCTCTCCCCACCACCCCCCTTGCCCTTTTTCTCTCTTTCTTTCTTCCTTCCTTTTTCTTTCCTATCATACAGCCAGAAGTATCAATATACTGCCCAAAATGACATGCAGATTTTCTCATCTTTCTGGGAAGTACAAATAAATTTTTCAGGAACAGGGCAAGTTGCCCACAGTATCAGTCCCATTCTGAGTGGTGTTTGTTCATGGAACTGTCCATATGAGCACTTGTGGCAGTCAGTGTGTACCTGCAGCTGGTGGGAGCTAGTGTAAAGCTCTTTTCACTTCTAGCTGGAAGTATCAGTTGAACTGTAGTTCAAGAAACATTGAAATTCTTCTGTTTCTCCATCCCACGAAGCACATCTTTCATTGCCTCAGACATGAAAATTTATATATTGAAAGCTCTGAAGACTTTAAACACAGGAATTTAAGCTTGTGAATCTTCACACAAGTGGTATAAGTATTTCATATAGAATTTTTTTTAATCCACCCTATATTGATCATCTAGAAGTGAGATATTTAGTAGAAACTAGTTCTCCAGACTTCATGGGTAATACAAAGACATGAGTACTCCAGGTTTGATTCATCTCACCTGTCATGGGCACACATTTTAGGCAGGACTCATCTTTTGATCAATCTATTAGTCTCACTCCATCAACTGTAGAAGGAAATGCTGGTGGCAGCTTACATCAGACACCAATTTCAAATTACAAGTTTGCTAGAAAGTCATCTAAGCCATCAGAAGACTGATCTCTGAATGTATGTCTGTGGGCAGAAGGCCTGTGCTTGGCCTCAGTTACTCTGTCTGGAACCCGAGTAAACGTCTTAAAGCAAGTGAAGCAAATAAGAGAACTCCATTGGGGCAGGAGGTGAAGGGACGAAGGAAGTGCCATACAAAAGTCCTCAGATTTTAGGTTTTGGGAAAGAGTTGTTTCTGTGTCAGGTCCTTGACTATGGCCATCCAACCCTAGACTCATTGTGGAGAGAAGATGCTCAGTAGATAGGGCACAACCACTGCCATGTTAATGGTTATACATTTGCAACATTTGGATGGGACAAGCATTATTTTTCCATAGGAGCAAAACCTCAGTCAACATAAAGCCTTTCTTGCCACTTACCTACTCTAATTTGCAGTAGGTCAGAATCTGGCACAAGTTTGACCAGCGTTGACCTTCCCACATTATATCACAGCCTTCCCTTTAGAAGAGATACAGCTTGGCTATGTAAATGCAAGGCATACATGTGGGTAATAAAAAAGTGTCCATTAATACCACATGCTCCTTGACTATTGTGAAAATTTGGCAGTCTTAAAGCAAAGGCCAATGTTCATTCTTCTTAATTGGAGAGAGAAGTCAGGAGAAAAAAAAAATTATGTCTCACCTTATGCATGAGAGGTATTATTCAAAAACCCATCTGGGATTTTCCTATCACCTTTTCTTTGCTTTGGAATACAGGGTTATCATTAAAATAAGATGTTTGGCTCCTTCATCTTACACCACCTTGTATTACTTAAAATGTATGTAAAAAATAATCCTAGATCTTGAAAATCTTACTCATCCCCAGCATCTTATGTTTCTGATCTTTGGGTCATGTTTTATGAACATAACTAGAAGAATATTTCTTTAAGTTATTTTTAGGTTTGTGAGAGACTGGGTTTCAAATGGCTGATAGCCTATTTTAGGTTTCAAGGAAAGGTATCTGAATATTTGAGCTGTTTCAGGAGAGTTTCCAATGATAATTTTAAATATATCCATATAACCATAGATATATATTTTAATATATCCATAGGTATGTATATATATTTATGGTTTCATGGAAGTTATAATTGTTTAGGCTTGTTTGGCAGTGACTGCCATTTTTTAAACTCTAACCTCTGAATTCTTGGGGGTAACTGAAGACAGAATATGTGGCCCTATAAACAGTTGAAACACCAACAAAAAAAAGAAATCAAACATAATAGACTATTTCTAATGTGATAATCTGGGAGAGCACACAACACACTGTGGTCATTTTACTGCAATGCAGACCAGTCCTTCTGACTTCTTTCTTCATTTCCCTTTTGAATCATTGCCTGATACTGCTGCTAAATGTGGCAACAATTGTTTTAGTTAGCAGAGATGGATGGCAGTTGTGGTAGGCACCATCTATCACCAAGGAGATGGAGACGAGCACTTCTGAAGGGTGATGCAGGTTGTCTAATATTTGGTCTCTGGAGATGCCTGACAACCTGATCTTAGTATTAGCAGGAAAGTAGAACAGGGTCACTTCCAGCTTAATTCCTCTCAATTAAATGTAAGCAGGGATAACGTGAACTCTAACCTTAAAGTGCAATATTCTGGGGAGCTTACAGGCAGTAAGCAAACTTTGATGTGAAAATGTAGTACTGATAGCACAGGATTAGCTAAAATGTAGTGAGCTGGGAGTTGTCTCATCTAGATGTATCTAAGAGTTAAGCATCTAATATAGGGCAATAATCTAAGCTTCCCGTATAGGTGCTAGAGACTGGCTTCTCTAATGGATAATTAAAATTCTAGGATGGATTAATCATTTATGAGATGAGGTGCCTAGCCCAAATATATTTAGAACATGATTTATTAAGTCATGACATATAAATTAGTATTTCTGTAAGTTACAATTTTCATAGCATTAATGTACAAAAAATCCAGAATACTATGGTTCTACTCAGAGGGTTAACAGAAAAGCACTAGGCATGCTGATTACATTGGTGTATCCAAACTGCTTTGCTTTTTTAGCCAGTGTTTGCTGATTTTTTCAGAAAATTCTTGAAAAAATTCAAGTTTGAAATAATTTAAGTGTTGTTGTTTAACGAATTTCTATAACCAAAATAATCTTATTTTTAGCTCAAGTTATCACAGGAATAATATGTATCATTGATGCAGTGTAAGTCTGTAGTTACCAATTTTATTAATTCCACAAGTGATTCCAGAAATCTCTCCTTTTTTAAGTACTTACTATAGAGCTTACAATGGTGGCATAGGTGACTGAGACTGTCTTTCTTATTGGTAAACAAACAATATTGTAATTTCAAGAAAGTCCTAAGAATCAGCTTTTCAGTTTGGTAGTGTACTAGTTAGGGGAAAGCTATCTCATTACATGCATTGCGTAAATCATCTTTGTAGATGAAGATTGTTCATATTAATGAACACATTTTTTTTCCTTGACATTGTAGCAGAAACTGTTTACTTGTTAATGAACAACCAATACATTAATTTGCTTCAGACTGTTAGAGGGGAAAGTGAGATTCCAGTCATTGACAATGTTATTGCTTTACAGTAGCCCTCATCTAATTTAAATGTGGTGCATACTACAATAAGCAAAGCCAAACCTGTGAATAAACTCCTGAAAAAGCCTGGTGGGTCTTTATTCAGTTGGGTGCTCGTATACAGTAGCATGTGACAGCAGGAAGGCTTTCAAGAATTGTTGAAATGAAAGCGATATATCCACAAATAAGAGCTAAATTGCAATCCTTTCCCTATGGGGCATATATGTTTGAAAAGAAAAAATAAAGAAAAGAAAAGAAAAATTGGCTCAGAGGTTTGCAGTGGTACTATATTACCATAGGGCAAGTACATTAAATCATTGTTATTTGCTAGCCTGGGGTATATGTTGGAAAATGGCATCTTTTTTATTTAGTTTAGATTGTGGGCAGGGAGAGCTTTCCTAATATTATTGCAGTGCCTGCTAGTGCTGCCATGGTTAAGGCTGTGCTAGTATTTCCATTATAAACTCTTAGTCTCAAAGGTTTTTAATTTGATTGTAAAAATGTTGCTTCAGGCAGAAACTTGGCATACGATTTTTCAGCTCAGAGCAATTCTTTTCCTAAAATACAAGAGAAATCATCTTGACCTCTTCAACATTTATTTTCTAAGTGTACACAAACATTCATAAGACACAAAGGCGGTTTCTATGCAGCTCTTTTCAGACGTGTCACATTTTCAAGCATATCTCTCAGGTCTTAACTACAAAGGCGACAGCTCAGAACTTTTGGGCATTTTGAAAACCAGGAAGAAAACTCAGTGATCAACAGCAAAAAATGTTCCACATGTAGGAGAGTTTTATTTTGACGTGACATGCATTTAAAGTTTTCACAGTAACGGGTATGTATACACCCTGGTGAGTGCTCATGTAATTCCTAAACCCATTAGTTTAAGTCATTCAATGTAGAGAATGCTACATGTGAATGTGCTGAATTTCCCTGTAAGACTGGGAAAAGAAGCAGTTTTGTCTTGTGTTTTTATAGTAGCACCATGGACAAAGCTGACAATACACCAGAGAAAGGGGTCCACGAAGAGAAGAATCAAAAGGATGTTCCTCTTAAGGGGGAAAAAAATTGTCTGAATAAGACAGAGTTGAAAGCTCACACTGAATGAGATAGGTATCAAAAGCAATTTTAAAAGCATAAGTATGGAACCATTTGAAAACTATAAAAGTGCAAGGGAGCCATGCAGTGTAGTGAATCCATGCATGGAACCAATCACCTACTAATCTGGAGCAAATTTACAGCTACAAACAGGCATAATTAATACACAAACACACCCAGCGGCAGATGGAATTGAAATCCTAGTTCTTTTAGCAAACATAATGCAGACCTTTTCCTCATATATTCACTAAATGAGACCGTGTGTAGCTGTTTGAAGTAGTGTTGCATACAGGCTAGTGGGGAGATTAGGTGTTTAAAAAATGTCTGCAAATTAATTGTTTTTAATAGCAATTCTACCTCACTGGGTCCTTTTGGGAAGTGACAACTTTAAAAAAGTGATGTCTATGCATTTTATTTTTGTGTGCGTATATACTTGGATAGCCCACGCCAAATGGTTTCAGTAAAAATTGAGTTGCTATATTGAGGCTTCATGTTGCCTGAAGTTTTCTGCAACATGGACCAGAGGAAGGGACAAAGTCTCCATGAAATAAAGAATTCATGGATTGGTCCACCTATAATGGAGATGTCTTCCTAATCTTTCTCTTAGTGATCAACTTCGGTGATAAACCACAGTGCTCAGTCATGTCCAGAAGTATTCTCCCTCCTTAAGTAAGTGGGGAGGGGACACTGGATAGATCTGTGCCATTTTCTCAGCATCCATCTGCAGTGCTGCACATTTTGTCAAGCCATGTGTAAATATCAGGTTGGGAAAATAACTGTTTGCACCAAATGATAGGGCCAGAGAAAGCACATAGGTAGTGAAGCCATGACAAGGGTAGACTGACATTTGGAAGATGGTTTCTGACCAACTGATCAGACAGATTTTTGAGAACTTTTCCAATAGAACCATTGGAACCAAGAAACTCCAAATGATTGTTAGGTACAACTTGATCTGTTCATGAAAAGCTTCCTTCTTGAGGTGTTAGCGATACGTCCTCATATGTGTTTCCTGATGTAGGAAGATTCTGGACTCAGAATGCCAGAAGACAGCTTTATTTCTGTGTGTCTGACAGATTTTAATGCTAATGATGAGTTATTCATACACATATAATTTTAGGAGTCTTGAAAAAAAAAGCGGTGATGAAAAAGCAGCTTAGCTTACTTGTCTAGAGTTACTCTCAGGAAGAGCTGACATTACCACAACTATTACTGCTCCTGCTATTACTATTCTACTACCACTACCACCACCATTGTCCTTCAGCGGTAATTGCTTTATTTGACCTGTGCATCTCCATTAGATGCCTGGAATGCTTCAAACCTGCTAGCAAGACCAGCAGGGTCTTATATGAATAAGAGCATCTACAAATTTGTTTTCTTTTCAAACAGAATGCCCACAGCTATCAAAGATGGGTTCCATCATATGGTGAGAGTTTGAGAACTGGAAAGAGGTATTGGTAAGCGGAAGGAGAGGATTATTTGTAAAGTGTAAATACAATGTCCAAGGGAATTCCTGGTGCTGTATCTTGCAAAAGAGAGCGATAGAAATTTTTTTCTTCAGTAAATTCAAGCACGTAGGAAAATGCAAATAAGCCCTTGAGGTATAAACTTCTGATAACTTGGTGTCTATGGTTAATCTTAACAAGGTGTAATCTTTGTGACATTTCTTCACGGTTAAGAGGGAGATAGAATTTAAGGTGGGTAACGTAAGATCTTGGCAACTTTTGCCATTGACAATTAAGGGGTGGGAGGAACCAAATTGACTGACTGAGGCTAAAACAAGTAGTTCAGAAGAGGCATTTCTAGAGAGAGTTGATGTGAAAAGAAAAGGGAGGAGGAGGAGGACTCTTGACTACTTCCCAAAGGTCAGTTCCTTACTTGCCATTTGTGCTGATCTTTGGTGTCTTATCGGAGGGAAAAAAAAATTGCTCAAACTGGTCCAAGGTTAAAGACATACCCACTATAACTTATTTTTTTTATTTTATTAAGGAATTAATAATAATGTTTTATATTCTGCCTGAAAGGAAATTGTTAAAGGATTACTGGAGTGTGAAATTAAATAGCACTTTTCTCATGCCTGCTAAAAAGCCAGCTAAGGAAGTGGCTGCTTTCAAACAAGTTTTTAAGTTACTGAAATATAGAAAAATTTTAATTTTTTTTGAAAATCCAGAAATTGCTATATGTTTGATTGGCATAAAGGAATCTTTAATTTTCAAGGTACTAAGTAAATTTTTTCTATATGCTACATATTTCTGCAAAAATAAGGAGGAAAGACAACTTTTTCAAAATGTGAGTGAACAGAAATTACATCTGATATTATCACCTTAACTTGGGAGCTAAGTTTTTCAGTTGCTGCTTACTCTTATGTAAAATATTTGCTCTAATTAGGTAATAAAAGAGTAGAAAAGGAAAAATCACTTAATACTTAAGCTCTACCCTCAGCTTCTAACGAGTTCATGTTTCTTGAGCAGAGAATCATTACAATATATTTCAATTCAGTCACCACAAGCAAGCCACCAAGAAGTTGGATCCAGCTGCATTCCTGAGAAGCTGTGCACAAGCTTTAAAAATTAGTCATGCAGCCACATCCTAGCTTTCCCACATAAACCTCTGTACCACAGTGAATCTTGATGTACATGGTTATAAAAAAAGGATGTAACTATTCAGAAAATTCTCACTTCATGTGTTAATATCCCAGCATAGGAGGTGATTTTGGATAGAGGTATGGAAATCAAATAGCACTTTGGACTGACAGGCTTTGTACCTAGTGCCCTTCAACACTATGCATACCAAATCTCAAGAGAAATGTGAATGCCATTTTACAGTGGAAGCCTGCTAAATCCCAATAATGATCAGAAGTTTCATTGTAAATGGCTGAATTTTGGGAATTAGCAGGTGAATTAAGAAATACAATAAAGGATAATGCATTGCATAGTGTACTCTTTCTTTGCTCTGACAATTGATTTAATTTTAATTTTTTATTTCTTTCTTTATCAGCAAGTGTGCTGGAGTATAAAAACTACAAGGAATATGAGATCCCACCAGGGCTCTCTCATTATTTTTGATGAAAGGCAAGAAAAGTGCTATTTTATCTATGTTAATTAAAGCATGTATTTAATCCTACTTTCCTTTGCAAGGTAATAGCTGCAGTTTAACCACTGGTTCATGGAATGATTCCTGATGCAGGAGATAGCTTCAGAACTAAAAAATCTGTTAGAGGTCTGTCTGTCTAGATAGAATATTAATTTTTTTTTCACAGGGATTATTAATTTACAACAGGGTTATAGGCCTGTGGTATTTTCCCTTTTAAATTTTGTCATCCCAAAGAGTTTGTCCTCCATCTTACTGGCAGAACAAGATTTTGGCATGTCAAAATGAAGGCTAATGATTTGTGAACACCATAATCCTTCATGAACCTTCACTGTCAACCCTTTTCTCCTCTGCTTCCTTCCACACACCTCCAGCCTCTCCCGGCCACTTGTTTCTTTCTCCTTTCCTACACTCCTCTTGTGTGGTGCAAATATTGTACATCTGTGTGTAAAACAGAGCAGGGAAACTGCTCCAGGGGAATAAAAAAGCTTTGCCCTGCACTAGTTACCTGGTTCTGTTTATTGTTCCCATGCACCAGCATGCAAGGTAACGGGGTATAAATAAACTGACTGCTGCAGTGGGAAGATGGGACTGCTTTTAACAGCAGTGGTGGCTTAAAGAGTAAATGACAGTAAGGTGTAAGAGCTGAAAAGTGTGTGTTGTGTCTTTTGGGATTAAATTCTACACTGTTCCTTATATTTGGGCTTTCAAAGAATTTTTGTTTTGAATAAATTGAAAGAATAGGGTGCTTTGAAAAAATATTGCAATTACAAAAGAAGAAAGCCTTGGAGGAAGTTGGAGCACACAATATGGTTAAGTGTTGCATACACTCAGTGAACAGGGGAATACCTAGAGAGGAGGCATCATGTGTTCTCTTCAAATTACATCCAAGATTTAGGTTTTTGCAATGCTTTCTACAGGACAATAATGGAAGACATGCACAGACTCTGTCTTGCTGTCACTTGTCCCCAGGTGGTAGATGACATACAGCTTTATGACTTACTGCCACTTAACCTTCAAGATGGGAAAGGCAATTGCTGAAAACCCTAAGCCTAAATTCTGCCCTGGTTGTAGCTTCTTGCTCTGCCCCAAAGCTGCACTTGCTGGGCTCTGTTTTCCACTTATGGTGTAGGTAGAAAGCTAAACCCTGGCCTGCTGTGTGCCAGCATTTGCACTGTTGGTGTCTGCCAGAAAACACCAGCAGTCTTGAGGCTTCTCTGCCCTGCACTGTCAGCAGCAGCTTCTGCTGATGCCTGAAATACCATTTACCAGTTGCTAAATGAAGGCCAGTGAAATCCTCTTTTAGAAAGATACTTGAATCCAAGATAATCTTAAAAGACCTGCTTCTGCAAAGGGACTAAAGAGTGCAGCTATTGGTGCTGGTCTGTTGCCTGTGTACTGGCTGTGAGCAGCTGCCAGGCAGCAAATGGGGCAGCAGACATCAGGAAGCAAAGGGAAAACCTGTGGGCAGCTTGCAAATCAGCAGTACATAGTCATAACCAAGTCTTCCCTGGAAAGCAGTTGAATTTGGGGTTGGGCTTTTGCTTTCATTTTTTCTAAACAGGAAACATGTTCAAAACTCCAACTTGTCTCCTGTTGTTTGTTTCAGTTATGTTCAGGGAAATGGGACTTAGGAAATTTGGGCAGGGGGCAGGGGAAGATTAGTAGCATTACATCACAGAACTATCCAAGTCTTGTCATGATTCTCCCGTTTGGGCAACAGGTGGATAAGGAAGATAGGCTCTAGATTATGTCCAGCTGCTCATTTTGAACTGCAGACAGATTGCACTCCAGGCAGCGAAATCATCTGAATGGAAATCAATAATTTATTCTTTACTTCCCTTCATGTAACATGGAGTTTGGTATTGCTATTTTACATGCAATTACCATGTATACATACCATAATGTTTCAGGATACTCCCCAGATTGTAACTCTTTTATATCAGTCTACATAGGAGAAACAAAATCCATGGCAAGAAATTAATAAATGACATTACAATTACAAAGTTAGGCTTCTAGTACTGGGACGGTTGTCTGTTATCACAGGTTGAATATTTTTGATCAAAAGCATGAATTTGCATATATTTGAGCAGATACTGAAGTTTGAAACATACCAAGTTTAATTGTGCCATATAGTAAAAAACTGACATATCTGGTCCAAGACTTCTCGAATTACTTTCATTGAAGGAAATCAATTGATTCATTTTTTGTTAGATGCCTGAAAAGATAAATTCACTGACCCTGAAAATATGTATCTTTTTATTCGTAGCCACAATCCATAATCTTCTGTTCTTAATAGAGGAAAGTCATAATTAATATGCCACTAGAGAGTTTTCATTATTTCTTCAGAATTGCCTCTTAATTTACTACATTAGTCTGATTAAGTAATGAATTAATCATTTCCAGTTTTTCCTTAAGAATATGAAATATCTCATTTTTGACCAGGCAATGCTAAACTAAACTGCAACTGAGGAAGACATTTTGGCTTAGATCACTTTTGCTAAAAATTCTTTCAAACCCTTTTCTTAATGAGCACCTAAATACTGAGGGCTGCAGAGCCCCACAGGCCCTTTCTACCTGCAGACCTTGCAGCCACAGAGCTGGAAGCAAAGCACAATGGCCTGACAAGCTGTCCCCCCTGCACCAAGAGTCACAACACAGAGAGAGGAAATGTGCTACAGACCACAGTCCCACTGCTTTGGCACAGCAATTTGTTTCTTTACTGAAATGATGGGTTGAAGTGGCACTAGAGATGTACCACCAGATTCCTGCAGTAGTGATCCCTTCCACTGACTGAAGGAGGAGAAAACCCGGATTTTTTTTTACTTTTCCCAAAATTCCATAATTTTCTATGCATCAATGAAAAACACAATCCTTCCCTCAATTGTGTGTGACAAAAAACTCTGGTGGTTTTCTGCATTTATTTTTTGAGAACTCTGGACAATGTTTTCATTGCTGCTAAGAAAACACCTTAGATAATTAATTACAGTATTTTTCTGATTTGTCTGTAGCAAATGAGAAAGTATCATATTCTTCCCTTTTCCTCTGTCAGGAGAATCTGGTTTTCATTCCTTGCAGTCTTTCCCATTTAACCTAAATGGCTCTGTTAAGTAGCTAACTCACTGACTGAGTGTATTAATGTGCTCAATAGCCTTAATTTGTGCAAAGTATGCACTGGTTGCCATTAAAGTGTCAACCTTTACTCCTTGTAGTAGCTATACTTGGAAAAAGGACGTGTAGGCTCCTGCTTGGACTCAGAGCTGAAGGTATAACTGCCATAGGTGGAAATTTTCTGAGGCCTTTGGAAAGCTTTAGTGACCAGGCTGTGTGCCTGTAGGGAAACACAAAGTGGCAAAAAGCAGCTTGTTCTGCCCTGAGGCCACTGATAAAACCCTGAGAGAGGAACACAGTCAGTCATTGAAGCCTGAGTGAGATGGAGAATTATATTTATATATATACCTATATACATGATAGATTGAGAAAGCCAAACCACAAATTACCTCGTAGCACTGAAATTCCTAGAGACCAGCAGTTCACAAATCAAGAGAACATACCCAGTGAAGGGTGATGAGCTGAAAAGGAGAGCAAAACTGACGCACCGTGAACAAAGAAAAAGTTTCCTGACTGCAGGATTTCAGTGACTCATGGTCTCAAAGGCTTGGCATGGCAGGCTCCAGCAAGGGCCAGCCAGCTGCTCTGGCTGCACAGCATTTCATGCCGCACAAGCATGCAAATGATGCAGGGATGGCAAAATGCAATACCATAGGGGAGGAGTGGTCAGAAGAGGGGCAGGAGCTGGCTGTCCCAGCTCCCCACTTTGAAGGACTAGACTTCCTGTTTTCTTCCTGATTCTGAAACCTGTGGATTTTTCTTTTAGGCCAGATGAAGAGGGGACAGACATCTGCTTGTGCTTTAGCCTCTTGACTGCAGCTCTGATGTTGTGCTGCACTACAGGGTTATACTCAGCTGAGAAGAGACTTCACTGCAGTGGAAGCTGTGAAACACATCAAGTAAGTGAAGAGTTTTAGAAGTAAAGCTCTAACAACCTCTGATACTGGCATTCAGAAACTATTCAACTTGCCCAAATCACAGGAGCAGCATATGACCTCCCTCTGACACCAGTATCAGATTAGTGGACAATTTTATGTCCTTGAAGCAGAGCAGAGGTACTCCAGCTCATGAAAGAAAAAATGGGAAGATGAGCTGTCGGTCTGAATAGCCAAGATTTGTGAAATGGACCAGATCTGGTTTGTTAGTTTTTACCCTGTGTGAGGTGTTCATTACCGAGACAGTGATCTGTAGGTGGCAGCCAGTTCCTCCAGGAAGCTGGTTTGCTGGGATGTAAAACTTATAGAAACAAGGAAACTGCTGGAAACAGCAAGGGACAGACACGGCCCAAGCTCAAGCACAGTTGAAAGGGTTTCTGGAGGAACAAATGAGCTGTGTAGTTTGCTACAACCAAAAGTCTGTGAAGTTGGCTGAAGAGGAGGCTGAGAGAAAGGATCTGCCTGCAAGGATGAAATTGGCAGGAGGAGATACATTAATAAATCCTTTTTATTTCTGGCATTCTGAAATTTAAATAAATTATCTGGCCCATATATTAACAGTTCACGGGCTCCTTCTGGAGCCTTCTTCCTGAAAAGAGTAAGTTTTGATGGGCCTAGCTCAACCTTGCACCTGACTTGAAACAGTGGAATTCAGGGAGGATCTAGTCCTTCTAAAAATTTGTTCATTTTTAAGCCTTAGTGCTCTATCTCCTCTTTGTCACCCCAGTGACTAGATGCTGCTGCCCAGTTCAGGGAGAGGAACAGGAAAGTGCTTCTTTGCTCTCTCATTTCTGGAATAAAAATGGGAATCATTCAAAGGCAAAGCTTTCAAGGCCTGGTCAGCCCAAGTGCTTTCAGCTACAGCAAAGCACAAGAGGCATATGGGTGATGCATGGGGGCTGCTGTGTTAAGAGGACAAATTCAAAGTACTTCTCCAGAAACTATTACAGGAAAAAAGTAAGAGGGCATGAACTGATACAAAACCATGGGAATTTGCAGGAAAATGGCCGTACATTTCAATGTGAGCCCACAAAAGGCAGCAAGTTCTCTCATGCAGCTGTTTCCCTGGGACACCAGGGCTGTGTGCTTACCGATCCAGTGAGCGTGAAGGAGGTAATGGAGATTTAGGCTTGTCAGAAAATTGAGCAGGATAGCTAGAAATCAAACTCTTTGTTACTTACTTAGTTGATGTCTAAATGTGGAAGAAAAATCCCCCATAGGACTTTCATTCAGTCTCATGTGTGCTGTCTTTCATGTGTCTTAAATTACTCTCCAGTGTAGCTCCTGTGCCCCAGAGCTGTCAACGTACCTCCACTTGCCTGTATCTGTGGAAAACAAATCACTACTTTGAGTGCCAGGATACTCTTAGTTTAACTCTTACCTCTTTTCCTCTCTTCATGTCCTACTGTCATCCTCGCCCACTCCTCCCTTCACAACTTCTGAGTCTGTTGGCTGATTTCAGCCAATCTGGAGAGAAGGGGCAGAATTCTCAAAAATAGCTAAGGACATAGAAATTTTGTGAAAATCAGCAGCTTGGTAACTGAGAGAAGCCTAAATTAGCTGTTGGCCCTGGTGCCAGAACAAGGCGGATGGGAGCCTGCAGTGCTCCTGCCCAAAAGGGCAGCTTGGTGGTTGTACCTGGCTGCCTTCCTGCCAGGGGTGCTGGCCTGTGGTGGCTGCAGGGATGAGTGGAGAGCTGGCTTGACGCTGCTTGCAGCAGCAGGCAGTACAATGGACCTTCAGGAGCAGCTTTTGCAGCTTTGGTGTCACCTTTTCCCGCTTGCAGCTGGAGGACTTGATCTTGCTGTTCTGTAACATTACTGAATAAAGCCCTGAGAGGAAGCAACAACTCCCTCATCTTTTCCTCGTCTTTCCCCTATTTCTGCTTCATCCCTGTGTGTGAAGCACTGCTATTATCCTTCCTCTTTTTCGGCAAGAGAGAAGTAGCCTTATGCTTTTCTTTTTTCTATCTTGATGCACTGAAATTAGAGGTGAAAATGGCTGCTATTAGACTTCCTGTCCTAGATTGAATTGTGTAATTTTGCTCTTTCCAGCACAGAATGTGCTATTCTGAATTTTTTTGACCATGAATGCAGCTTTCATTGAAAGACCTCTTCAATATTTGAGTCCTGTAAGTATTTTTATGATAAAAGCATTCCCTTTTTTCATAATTTTAATTTTCTTCTCGAAAGAAACATTGATTTTCCATCTAGCTTCCCTTAGAAGCAAAGACAAACAAAGAAAAGAAAAAGATCAGGGAGGAGAAACCCAGAAAACTGAACCCCTGAATACTGACACATTTAGATTATTTTAATTTTTATAAAAAATCCACACTGGTAGACTACACAAGTGATACTGCCTCGCAAGCCTATGTGAACAGCTCCTTGGCTAATGCTCATCAATCTGAGGAAGGAAACCAGGCAACACACTGTGAAATGCTGACCCTGCTGCTTGTCTCCATGCCATATGGCAGCAGAAGCTGGCATTGTTCTTTGGCACTTGGACCTGGAAGCTCTTTTGCCCAAGCCCAGTGCTGTTTACAGAAACAGTGCTTCAGCCCTGACCATTAATGATGGGCACATGTCAGATGACAATGCTGTAACCTGCAGTAACTTCATAAACCTGGGCCTGGCACAAACATGCTGAGGACAAATACATTGCAGCATTTGAGTATAAAAAAGATTGTTTGATGTGCTTTAATTTACGGGAAGCGAGTAAAAGGAATTCCACTCTGTTTTTTGTAAGAGAAATTTGGCTGTAAAGAACCACAGTTCTGTCTAGTCTGGGCCACTGACTTTATCAGGGTGAATTCACCCCATATAAGTTACAAGCCTGTCAATGCTCTTTGCTTACAGTGTTAAATTCTTTGATATTGTATCTTTAACTGTTTCCCTTGGCAACCTGTCTTTAGCTCAATAACCTTTTGAGTCAGATTTTTTTTTCCTATATTCCAGTTTAAAGCTCCTCTTTCTTAAATTAAGTTGGTTTCTCTCTCCATAGTCCATTTTTCCTGCTGAGCCCTCAGGTTTACAGGCTGAGTCATTCCTACTTGAGGTTTCTATCCATTCTTTGCTTTGTTTGTTCTGCTAATTTAAGCAGCATGTTTCTCTTTTATTCATGTACGAGAACTTAAAATTTAAGAAACTCTTGTTATCCTCACCATTCCTTTCCCCACTTCATCATCCATATAACCTGCTATGTAATTCAATCCTTCCCCAGTGGTTTCAGTTGGTTTTATATGGAAAAACTGTGTAGGGGATGTAAATGATCCAGAGCTTCAAAAGCAAATTCTTGAATATTAATGACTCTACTTTTTTATCTCCAGGATGATAGACTGCCGATATCCATGTCTTTGAAATCCTTCCTGCCAGTAGGTTGCCATCACTTCAGCTTGCCATTAGTCATGCTAATTTGATGACTTCTAGTTTGAATCTTTTCTTGTTTGCTTGCTTAGTGCATCTTTTCCCTCTCCCTCCCTCCTTCTTTTGTTTTTGATTATTCTTTTGATCAGTTGATGGATTAATTAGACAAGAATTCTTCTTCTGGCTTTCAGCAAACACTCCTTTTTGGAAGCATGATCCAATAGGCACATGACAAAGACATGGTAGCATGTGACCCTGTTCAGAGTTGTGTAACTTAGCATGTCTTGTACCTTTGTGCCCCTTTTTTCTACCTTCTCTGAGGTGGGAAGTGGTCTACAAGCCTAATCTGAACCAGTGGACAAAATTTATTTTGGACCTTAACCCAACTTGAGCAAATGATTGCTGTCCTTCAGTAATGCTCTTTAACAGAAAAGGAACCCCAGTCCCTGTCTTGTAATCTCCTGGTGTGCAACAGGTCAGAGCACCCACTTCAATCTCATAATTAAATGAGTGTGTCAACAAAATATGCCTTTGTTACAAAGGGAAGAATAATAAGTGAAGTAGTTAAAACTTTCTGCTTAAAAGCAAACAGACAACCAATGAAACCAATTCTTCCTTCTTCTAGATCCATGAGGACCTACAAAGCAGAGAACATGGAGATTAACTGTCCCATTCTCACCTTCCTTTTGCAGATCCATGCACAGATCTATGAGTATGTGCCACATCTTTCTCCGTGGAGGTTCAGGACCAGCCCAAAATGTGTTATTGCTGCCTCACTGATTCATATTGCTGTCTCCTCTGGACAAATACTAGTAATGAATTATCTGCAGCCAGTGTACTACAAGCACACAGGTTCCTGAGAACAAAATGATGGAGATCACTGTGTTCAATAAAAAATGCATTCCTCACTGAGTCCCACCAAATGGAGGGGACACAGGGTTTAGACCTCATTTAGTCCTGTGCTCACCAGTTGTGAGCAGCAGGTGACTCCTAATGGAGCATCCTTTAGAAAATTATTCATAAATAAATACAATTTTTTAATATTAGCTCTGACTGTTCAATTAATATTTTAATATTATTAATTTTATTAAAATTAGTACTATAGTTACTAATGGAATAGAACTGATCCAGGAAATTACTAATAAAGCAGCATAGTAGATGGTGGTAGCCATAACACTGCTGCAGCTGGGAAGCAGCTTTATAGCAGCCTTCTGCTACTTAAAGGGGCCCTTATGGGTAAGACAGAGAGGGACATTTGACAAGGTCATGTAGTGACAGAACAAAGGGCAATGGCTATAAGGTGGGTACATTCAGATTAGATACTAGAATGAAATTATGTACTGTGGGAGTGGTGAGATTTTGGAACAGGCTGCCCAGAGAAGTGGTGGATGCCCCATCCCTGGCAGTGTTCAGGGTCAGGTTGGATGGGGCCCTGAGCAGCATGGTCTGGTGGAAGGCTCCCTGCCCATAGCAGGGTGTTTGAAACTAGATGATCTTCAAGATCCCTCCCAAACCAAACCATTCCATGATTCTATGGCTTATTCTGCTCATGAAGGTGAACAGCCTGTCTCCTACTTAGACAGGAAAAAAGGTATTTCGGAGTGAAAGATGAAGCCAGTCTTTATCCTTTTGGATGTTTCAAAGGACCCATTGGCTACAAAAGCTGCACTATCAGTTAAAAAAAGGAAGCATGGGCGAAGGCAGAAACTGACTGTCATCTCATCATGAAGTAAACAGCAAATCCACTGAATAATGGAATGAGGGAACTTTCTCATGTTACCTGAGTATAAGCAGATCAAGCATATTTTTGCTTTTATTTTTTCTGCCTACAACTTTCATAAACATTTGTGGCTGTGTTGTCTGCTTTGAATATTATGAATAAATGCATGTTTGTGTTTTCCCTTTGCCTGAGCTGAAGGAAGTGCAGACATCCCTCTCCCTGGCCTGTGGCAGGACCAGCCCCAGCCCTAGACAGATGATCTGTCTCTCCTGTGTCTTTCCCACTGCAACATTGCAACAGCAGTGCTGGTGCTCCCCATGGCATACTGTTTGCATCCCTAGCGTCCCTGGAGTTCTAGCCTTTGTGGACCTCTGAAACCTGATGCTAACACTGTTGGCAGTTGGAGACTGTGGACTCAGCACCATGGGTGTCCCAAATTGGAAAAATGGTTAGGATGAATGCCATAGGTGCAGTGCTCTGCCCCTCTTGGCATGCCTTTTCCAGTCCCAGTGTCCCTGGAGCTATAGTCTTTGTGGTTTCCTGAAGCCTAACCTTAGTGGCAGCTGGGAGCTCAGGATGAGATCTCCAGCAGCACTGGTTTTCCAGTTTGGTGATGTCTGGAGGCAGTGATGTTGGTGCAATGGTGTGTTCCCTTTGCCATGCTTTTTCCAGCCCAGTGTTCTTGGAGCTGCAGCCTCTGTGGGTTTCTGATCTCTGCCTCCAACCCTAATGACAGCTCAGGGCTGAGGTTGCCAGCATCATGAGTGTCCCAGATTACAAAGGGGTGAACAATGCTAGTGCCCAGCTGTGCACCTCTTGGCATGCCCTTCCCAGCCCCAGGGTTCTTGGAGCTGTGGGCTTTGTGGTTCTCTGAACCCTAGCCCTAATGGCAGCCATGGCTGAGTTTCCCAGCTCCATGGGTGGCCCATTTTGCAAGGTTTGTGCTCTGTGACTGGTAAGGGATGATGAGTCAAGCAATGCACTGTGCAGTATTGCTCTCTCCACACCTTTCTAACCTGGGCCTCCCACGTTTCTGGGTACCTCAGCCTCAAGCCCAAAATTCCTTTAATGGTTATGGTTAGGATTTTCCAGAGGCCCAAAACCTACAGCTCCATGGACGGTGAGGTTTTTGACATCTCATTCCAAGTGCCTTATTGTGGAGATGGCTGTTTACTTAGCTGCTTAATGGAAATCCTTTTTTGGATACTTTTTGTTTAGCTTCCCATTAAAAAAATTCTTGTTTGTATACTGCCATATAACAAATTTTAGGAATAATTGAAAGTTACAACTTTAAGGCACTGCCTTATATCTCTTTGTCTTTCCTTTATCCTCTGCTACATTATATACTAAACTGCTTTTGCAAGGTCTGAGGCATCCAGAAGCAGTAATTAGCTAACATGTGAAAAGGTCATTTTAGGTGTGGGGGGAATACATGCTTCATATTTTTGTGTATTCACCAACCCACTAGTGCATGCACAGGCATTTTGCAGAAGCAGCCAGATGGGTGAGTACCTCAAAGTGCTTTATTTGCCTCACAAGTTGATGACAATGACAAGTTGTGGCCAGTAATTAGTTAGCCAAAGATGCTTTGTAAGACTTTTTATTAGTCAGTGCTTCTGAGAGACTGAAAAGCTCTTGGATGCTGAAGAGCCAGGTTTTGTTCACATCTGGGCCATTGTAATTAACTGTCTTCCCAAGTAATAAAACTGCTTGTGCTAGAGTCAGAGAAACAGAAATAACGATGCGTGGGTAGCTCTACCTTTTTCCCTAGGGTCCTTTCCTCATGGCTCATTTTCAGCCATGCCAGGGACTTTCTCTTGCTGCCACCTCTGCCCAGTGACTGCTGATGTCTTGAAAAGCTCCTCCTGTCATCCTGGAAGTCTCGCTCTGTCTGACCCTTGCAATACACCAAACAGATTCCATGCTTGAAGACAAGCAGACTCACCTTCTGGAACTGGCTCCTCTTGTGCCCAATGAAGCATCAGGATGCCGACCTGCTGCAGAGGCAATTTCTGTTTTCTCAGAGTTCTCACCTGGTTCAGTATCCTTACAGAAATATCAAGGATTTGTTGAAAAAGGGAAAAATCCCAAGTACTTTTGTTACACTAGTTAACAGCACTTCTACACTATAACTGTAAATTGTTTACAGAAAAATAAAGAAACCATATTTTATAGTCACCTTTTTCATGTCTATTTTTGATAATATCTACTGCATATTGAGGATAGAAGCTATAAATTACCTAAATTTAAAAGGATTACAAATAGTTTCAGGGAAAGGAAAGACCTCTGCACATAAAGAGTAAAAAATTAGCAAGGGAACTTTCACTTCAGCTGATGTATGGTTTTGGTAAGAAGAATTGTCTCATGCTGATCTGAGTGGTAAAGCTGAGTTATGAAGCTGCTTGCTTTAATTACTGAAGTGTAATTCTAAGATTTTCATATATGTACCTCATAACTGAAATACAAGTTCAACAAGACTACATGAGAACTTCCTTTACTTTTTTTTTTTTCCTCTTTTTCTCTCTCTCTCCCTTTCTCTTTCTTTTTGTTAAATTTTTCAGATCAGGTTCCTCTTGTATCTCCAAATATAGAAGATTGAGATTTGTAGTCCTTCCCAGGTTCTAAGTGATTTAGAAAAATGTAGATAAGCATTTTAGGGATTTTTTTAATCTTCAGTCCTTAAAAACTAACTAACTAACTAACTAGCTAACTAGCTAAATAAATAATTAAGAGATCATCCAAATCTTAGACAAGTTTCATAAGGAAAATAAAGATTCAGCAGTTTATGGTAGACATGGGCTGACTTTTGTGATTCAGCCATGGCTGATTATTTTTTCATATGGAAACTGGGCAAAATTCTGTTTTTCATGTCATGCTTCACACCTAGATTAACCACAGTGGTTTTAGCTGAGTTTAATTTAGTTTCTGGTTTGTTCAGTTCTAAAGAGCTATGAAAAAAAAAAAACAACACTATAAGGGGCACAACTCCTGTAGAAAGGAAAAAACAACAAGGTCTTGCACTAATAGCTGTAAAATACTACTGCTGACTTCAGTGATGCTTTAAAAAATTTGCTAAACTTTTAACGTCCATATTAATTAAAAAGTAAATAGGTAGAACTCTTCTATTCATTGCTCTTACTGCTGCTTTACAAGTAATATATTTATACTTAACCATGTATGTATATTTATATGCACATATATGTGCACACGCATGCACATATGTGTGTGTATTTTACATATGTATATTTAAATGTGTATTTTATATATGTATATATAATGTGTTTGTATTCTTACTTGAATAGATTGGCAAAACTCTTTGTTTAAAACTTGAAAACTGGCTTTAGAAGTTCATCCTGGCTACTGATGATCTGACCTACATAGAACAAATGGCCAGGAGTTGTACCTGTAGCACAGAACTGGGGATTGGAAAAGAGAACAGTTTGTGTGATTAATACCTGTAAAGTGCCATGACACTTTAAATTAATTCATTCTTTGAACAACTGAGCTGTTTCCTCCTTACCTTTTCCAGCCATCACTTGGACTACTTAAGGACCAGTGACACATGCACACAGAGGAAAAACAGTGTTGAGATACATGCTCCAGCTTCTCAGGTTTTCTGGTGGCTTCCTGTCAACTACACATTGTTTTGCTATGACTCTGGCTCATGCAGAATTTTCATGAAAACCAGCTGTCTTGGTTCTAATGGAATTTCTTCTCAGAGGAGGCTTTCAGTGTATATATACCACTGTGTGCTGTTCTACCCAGCACATATCAAAGTATATAAAAATTATATACTTAATGGTTTATTCTGCTGCTGATACACATGTGTACTCCAGAAAGAACCTACTAGAAGGTAAGATTGAGCTGAGTGGGAGCATCCATGTATCATTTATAATCTATGATGTTGTCTGTGTTGGCTAAAAAATTCTCAGTAACAAATCTGGTACGGAAGCTTTTGCTGTTGCCATAAAACTGTGCACAGGAGCACCAACCACAAAGCAGGACCTCATTGCAGTAGATGCTACACAAGAGAATAAAACCCTCATCACTCAGTTCTGAAAAAGTCAGAGGTAACAGTGAAATAAAAAAATTATTAAGTAATAATTTACTTAATAATGTAAGTAGAAGTCTTGGTAGAAGGAGTTGAGGTTTCATCTTAAAATGTAACAATTTTCTCATTATTTCTTTTTCTCACATACAATTTTGACTTGTCTTTTCCTGCCCCATTCTCCAGTTACATTTGTCAAGACAAGGTTCGATATTTAGAAGATCTGAACTTGAATTCTTACTAGTTTTCTTTTTGTCTCATTTTGCTGATGCAGTGTTCTTTAAGGGGCAATAAAACCAGTTATTTTCACATTATTCACTGATTTCACATATGTGCTTACAGACAAAGAGATATTGGAAGGGTGAGAAGAAAACTTCACTCCAAGTCAATAATTATATTAGTTCCTACCTGCATGCAAAGGAGAGGAAAATCACTAGGCTGATACAAAAAAAAA
>VZTZ01047394.1:1061182-1125189 GCA_013400955.1 Drymodes brunneopygia | reverse complement strand
AAAAAAAAAGTGATTTTAAAATCAGCACTGGGAAATAATTTGCAAAAGGAGAAATGATTGATGTGTGCTTACATATATGCAAACTTGAGTTTGTTCCCAAATTTTCAGAAGATTTTCCTTTTATTGTAATGGAGACTGCATGATTTATTGTGTTAGGGTGGTACTATAGAATAAGGGACAAGTATAAGAGGGACTGAGTGAAGACTGCCTCATTTTCCTTTTTTTTGCTACTTGACTTTGCAAGCTTACTTCAGGTTATTTTAGTACAGATTTTGCTTAGTTCAATCAGTTTGAATTCTTTTAAAGGCATGAGACAACCACAGTATTACAGGGCCCAGCACATCTCTGTTTCCCATTTCTATCAGTTACACAAAAGTTTCTGTCTCTTCTAGCTTCTATCGGTGAAGACAGTGATGTTTTAGGAAACTTGGAGATCAGATGAAAACTTGTCTCTTGCCCAAACACTTGGCTTTGATTGAGTCCCAGCAGGCTTATGTAAAGATTTTTCACAGTTGCTTTTAGATCTGATAGGGAGTAAGTTCAGTAACTCTAGAGAAAGTGGCTGTTTGCCATGCAAGAATTTAGCATTTAAACTAAATCTAATAAATGCCCAGAATGTGATTCTTATTTCCTGATTTCACTAAGTAATGTAGATGTAAAGATTTTTATCAAGGATACTAGCCACTAGTCTTCAAGACTCTATCAGAAAATCAATTCACCAAGATAAGATTGGTTATGTTCACCCCAGACATGTTCTGCAATATCAGACGCTTAATTAATATACCCCAGGTCTCCTGTAGATTTAATCTCCTCTCCGTCTGTGCCTTGTCTCCACTGATGCTGAAGAAATATTTGACAGTGAATTTCTATTTATAACTTCGTACTCCTTTTCTGTTCCAGAGCCACGTTTTATTACCTGCACGGTTTGTAATCTGAGTCTATAAGCAGGAACCAAGCAATTGTATCTAAGACCAGTCTGGCTTTTGATAATCCCTTTGCATAATCGCTTCCCTGGCCTTCCCTTGTAAAATTTGCCTCAACACTTAAAACAATTAATATTAGATTGAGGGTAACAGCTTCTTCATTTTTTTAACATAAAAATTTTTTTCTATCATCTGTTATCTATTCTATACAATCAAAAGTCTAAGATAGAGAAGGATACACTTTTTTTAAATTTAATTGCCTATAAGACAGTAGAGACATGGAGCCTATCCCACAGATCATTTTTCTGTATGTTTAAAAATGTCATAAAGTCATTTATGCGCAGCTCTCAAGAGTATCTGGTTCTAAATGGAGTTTTAATTAGACATACGCCTTGCTGTATCTTAAATTAACTCAGGAAAGACACCTGGGTACTATTATGGAAATATAATTATGACTTCTAACCAAGGTGCAAAACCAGTAAAAGAACTCCAATCTCAGCAATATTTTAGAAAATGGCTGCTGAGGGTTCAGGAGGTGTGATAAAGTCATCTACATATACCAGTAGTTATTTAACAAGACAAATAGTACTTACTCCATATTGTGTTTTGTTCAGGCTATCTCATCAGGAAGGCATGTATTCGTGTCAAGCATTTAGAAAATTTAAATGGTTAATTCATACCCTGACTTGCTTTCTTGAGGCAGAAGAGAGAGAAAAATGTCATAATAAAAATGTGCTAAGAAATAACTGATAAATGCTGGTGAACTTGCACTATTTTTATGTTAAAAACAATCCCAGCTTATTAAAAACAATACCGAGGAATTGTTCTCTGAGGCAGGGCGGATCCCTGACCTCTGCTGGCTGGTGGGAATCTTCAGGTATCCTGGGTGGCCTCGAACCCTCTAACCCGTAGGTGAGGAGGACGAGGGAAGCACAGGTTCCCCAGGAACTGAAGGCGCAGGAGGAGTGGTCAGGGTTCTATGGTTCAGCTGTCTGGACCTCAGGAATAGCGGCGGAGAATAAGGAGCAACTCTCAGTGAAGCAGCTGAGGAGTTTATTCCAAAGCTAGGGGCTTCACCTGAGAGCCCCAAACTGGGGCTGAATGTTACATTATATACTACACAAACAACCAATCAGGTGCTACCAAAGGGGAGGAACTAGGGAGGGGTCAGGGACGTTCAACCAAAGGGAGAGGAGAAGGGGAGGAGACAAGGGTAAACAACCAATCACCAACCGAGTAACGTAGAACTTTCTAGAACAGGGTATAAGATTGACAAACAACTGACAAGCAACCTGACCAATAGTAACTCGTGTAGGAGTGGTCAATGTCTCGGTCAGACCACTGTTTCCTCCAGAGTAGAGGGAAGCTCTCCTCTTGGTGGACTAATCCACCAGGGGGTGTCACCGCTGGAGGCTTTCCTCGATCTTTCCACCAGAGAAACCATTCCTACAGCTCCCTTTTTACACCCATAAATATAATACAGAGAAAAGAGTAAGTTCAATGAAATTGAAAGACAGCACATACCGAGAGACATGAAAAACTATTCCCTTCGGTTGTATAATCAGCAGCTATTCTGCAAGATGAGAAATACCTGGAAAACCTTGCAAAAACTTTGTAAATAGAATTTGCAAATCCTTTAAAAAAGAGTAGAAAGCTTTCAAAGTAATGTCTGAAATTCTCCAAAGAATAATTTTAGTAAAGGTTTGAAGGCATAATATTTCTGTATACTTCAAAGCATGATACAATTTTCAAATGGTAGTAGGTAGAAATAAAAGCCACCAGTAAGTCATGACCTGACTGGTTCTCAGAAAGTTTCTTCTGTCCTTTATGTCTGTTATGGCCATACCATTGACACAATCTGCAGTTTAATTTCCTTATAATCTTTGTAAGCCCCACCTGTCTTAAACAAACCAATGGAATCTTAGTGAGTCAAGGAATATTTGGTAAGATCATAGTCACGCTATTGACTACATTGTTGGAGAATTTTCTACAAAAAATTGACTATCAAGAGTTTAAATACTATAATTACTGTAGAAGAAAGTACTATATATAATACCTTAAACTGTAGTAAGGGCATCTTATAGGTATTAGGTGGTGTTATTAAGATTGTATTCTTTTCATATTATCTTTGCACAGTTTCTTTTTTTCAAACCTAACAAAAGTACTCTGTGATTGATTCTTTCCACACTGTCATTAGATGCTGATCACAGTTCAGTATTACCTAGACCTGAATTATTTTGTTCAGAGGATGCTCTCTTACCTTTTGTACACTGTTTGTTTAATCGTGTTTTCATTTACCTAAAAAGGAAAGATTGCAAACTGATTAAGCCACTTGGCACATCATAATTAGAGAACAGGTTTCACTGCTGTTGGATCTGCTGTGCTGTAAAGCAGAAGTGCAGAATACAGCTGCCTATTAATTGGAAATCCTTGCAGGAAGTCCTCTACACCTGTTCTCTGTAGCATTTACTAGTTTCTAAATTGTTTATAACTATTATAAGGAACTGCATTTGATGCTGTAAACCCCTTGGAAACCAACAATTCTGGTTGTTCTGGGGATTGCTTTTTCTACCTGTCTGATTTCAGTATAGTTACAACTCATTTTGCATGAGAAGTGACTGTTGGTGCATAAGAGTTTCTGACGAGTATTCTTTGATCTCAGACTTTTATCCCATCTTTTAATCTCATTGTGTCTTAGTTTGTTTACTTTTTTGTCTTGACAGCAGAATTTGCATGCCTCTCCATAATTTCTTGAACCAGTGAGATCTCATGCTATTGGTTCTGTTTGAACAAGCAGCACCCACACAAGACATTCAAACCCAAATTGTTGTCTTAGCCAAAGCCATTCCTTTGTAAGATACTTACTAAACTGGCAGCTCTAGCAATGCATAATTAGTGCACCACCTCGTTGGCCTTTGCAGAATGGCGGGTTGGAGTGGTTTACTGAGAGCATGAGCAACTGATTACTTGATAACTCATTTTGGAGATTATGGAAGAAGGAACAGATTCATCATGTAATTGCAGGAGTTAATTGAGGTGAGGAATGTAGAAGGCTCAGCTTACTTCTAATCAAGAGAAATTCTTCCAGGGAGACATAACTGTTTGGGGACATAAAGAAAAATGGTTAAAATTAGGAAAATATTTATTAGAATTCCAGTTATTCTTTGTCTGAAATATTCTACCCCAATAAATGTTGGGAATAAACACTATAAAGATAGCTTTGAGACTATAAAGTGACTTTGTGCCATATAAGTACAGGAAAGCATTGTCTAAAATATAAAAATATTTCCAACACAACAAACTCAACAACAAACCTGTTATTGTTTAGAAAATTGCACAAGTGACTCTGCACGTTAGGCCATGAGGAGTCAGCTGGAAAGGAGGCTTAGCTAAGAGTGAAGTCAAACAAATTTCCTGTATCTGTGTTTTCCATGGAAGGTGCTATTCAGAGGGCATTTCCTATGGGAAACCAGACATTGGCCTTAGGAGAGACTGCAATCTCTCAGGAGGAAGTTATGGAGCAACTTGAGAAAGACAAATGCAGTGAATTACCAGGAGCAGATGGTATTAATCTGAGGAGCCTGAAAGAAATAAACTGTGAAATAGCAGAGATAGTGATGAGGTCTCTCCTTGTAGAGTGATTGTTACTGGGGGCTTCAAAGTCATTAGATACAATTAAATTGATTTTTTTGCCTCATCAGAGGAGGCTTTCTTCCAGAATCTACGGCCTGGATGGGGTTCCTTGTGGTTTCTGGACTGGGAGGTTCACCAGTGTGCAGGATGTGAGGAAGGCTAATTCAGTTAGCTCAGACTAGTGGGGCTGTTTCAGAAGATCGGAGACCTTCAGATCTTAAACTTACAGGCGGACAAAGGAAATGGGGAAAAACTGATTCCCATATTAAGTCATGGGAAAAAATTTTCAGTACACGGCTGTTTGCTAGTGTCAAGATGTTGGTAGTGAATAGGGAGTTGAATAAATCTATAGAAGATATGCAATTGTGGGAACTAAAAATTGTACAGAAATGGGAAATATTCTAGGCAGATTTGTGTACATATACGTGGGCTGAGAAAATGTCAGAAAAGGTAAAATCAGATAAGTGATGGTTGAGGAGTAGATCCAATATAAATAACATATCTCCTTTTAGAACAATAGTTGGTGAATTCAGAAAAGGCTCCATACAGGAAAAATGCAAACTGTCAGAGAAGGCTGAAAAATCCATCTGTGGAGAGGAAACTTGCAGCAACTTCTTGTATGGAACTCATTAGGTGAACAACATGTGGTGCTATGCAGCAAATGAGAATTGGAAAGGCAATGGGTGATTCTGACAGCTGTTCACACAGAGGTTCTGTTTAAGCAGGAAAGCCATAGGAGTGAAAAGTCTCAGAAATCATTTTCACTGAATCATAACAGCGGCAAAATATTGATAAAGATTGTGTTTCTCCATTATATCAATGTGTATGTTTTTTCTAAATGTTCATCTGTGACACTAAAAGTGATGTTCCTTGTATAACTGTGCTTTTGCTGTGCATGACTTTTAATGATTTGTGGGAGTTTCCTTTCTATTTTAAGAGCATAAATTAAGAAGAGAAAGGGGTGTGGCTACTGAGACAATAATGGAATGAATCTGGGGTGGGGGGGAACTGAAAAACGCAGAATCCACGAGTTCTGCATTCTTCTGAGGTGGGTTCCTAATTCACATGTCATAGGCAAGAGATGTAACAGATGGAAAATGTGCTCATAAACAGAAATGCAAACTCAGCAGACACTTGTAATCTTCATTTTTGGATTAAGTGTATACAAATATAAAAGTCCAGCAAATGGAGGAAAATTATAAAGAACCCCTGGCTTCACAGGTGCAAGGAAATTTCAGAGGGGTAAGAGAAACCTGTTAGAAAATCTTTATTGCCTAGGTCAGTTTCTGGAGTGTATATGATTCAAAAAGATGGATGAAAAAGATGATGTGGTAAAAAATGACTGTAACAAATGCCAGTATGGACAAAAATTGAATCAGGTTTATGTAAGTCAAAACCCAGTATTTTTGGGGTGCTCTTAGGACTCTATTAGGCATCTTCTAAGTGATCCCAGTCTTCACTGCTTTTGATGAAAGCTGACAAAAATGGCACACATCCTTTATATTTCACTTGTCTTTCCATCCCATTCCTTTTTTTTCCTAGAGCATTTCCCCACTAGCTTTACTGACAAGTTTCTTCCTAGTTACTCCTTTGAGACCATCAGGTATCCTGCTGGCCATAGCAGTCTTGAACTTTGATAGAATCCCTTGGCTGTCTGCTTGCAAGTTCCATTTCTTAGTTCCTCGGTTTGTGAGCTTTTCAAAGCAGTCCTTGTTTGGCTGCCACCTGGCACAGCAGGATGCTGCCTGTGGCTTTTAGGTGTAAGGGTCTCTGGTTGTTCAGAAATGCGCGTAACCTGTGTATGCTCCTACAGAAAACCCTAAATTGGGAGTTTCTGGTCTCCATTCCTGCATGCAGTCCAACAGCATACCAAAAACTGAGAGGAATAAAATTGATGTGATGATAGGTACTTCCTTGTGGTTTCAGAGATGATGTGCAACCAACGATATGAACAGCTTATTTTTGTGAATTCCTGAGACCTTTATCACAAAGCTAGAGATGGTGAAACATTTGAAATGCTGCATCCTGTTCCTTTTAATAAGACTTTCTAAATCATTTTGGGTCATATCCATGCATAGAGGCTTTCCTGCTTTCTTTCTTGAAATTCTACAACTGTTGGTCTGACTGATTTATCTATTTTGTTCTATTTTAGCACAATTTTCAAGAGAAAAACCCCTATAAAGCTGCATTTTTGTGATGTCAGCATGTTCTGCAAGAGATTAATAAAATGCATCTGATTGGATTTTGTTATGCAGTTTTGCTTTATTAGTGAATCTAAAGCATCCTTTGACCCAGCAGTTGTGAGGTTAGGGAAAGGAGGAAACAGAGCCATACTTCTCTTGTTCCAATGGGACTGTAGAGAAAGCTTGCTGAGTCAACCAGCAGGATGCTCAGTACTTTAAACAGTCCAACTTGCTTACAGTTGTTATGATCTGATTTATTGAGAGATGCCTCTGCCTGAATTAAGGTGCAAATGAGACCATATGCCAAAGTCAGTAGTACAGATTTTATTTAACAGTGAATGTGAGCTAGAGAGAGAAAGGAATAGGAAAGGGGGAAGGGAGAGAGAGAGGGAGAGAGAGATTAGGCAGAACATATTCACTACCCATGGATCCCGCCGTGTCCCGTTGGTCCTTCTTCAGCCTGTTCTTCTCAGTGGTGGGGATCCCAAGGCTGCTTAAGCTTTTCACTATTTATGCAACTTAGCAAACAAAATGTGCTCATTGGCTACACAGTTCTCTCATTCTATTGATTAAATATTTCCCTTGCTTCCAATGATAATTAGTCTGCATGCTCAATGTTTGAGACAGGCGATCTCCTTAGAATAGCCCCACTCTCAAGATGCACCGCTTCTCCCCAGACACATGCTGTAGCTGCAGGAAGAGGGAGGCCTGCTTATTGCAAGGAGAAATCTCTTAGTCGGGATATTTATTTTCCTTCGGAAGTCTGGCTGCTCTTCTTTCTGTGCTTGCACTCTACCTTTGGGGGAGCAGCAACTCAGCACGTCATGAATTGACTCTTAGCCCCTTGTATGGAAATGAAGCTTGGTTAGCTGTAAACTATTTCAAGGTTAGTGAAGTAAATTTGGGAACAAGTTTTGTGACAGTGGATGATATTGCTCAGTAATTATAAAATTTTAACTTGATCTATAGTATCTGAAACTGAAGATTTTTAGGTTAATCTCTGTGTGTCTGTTTACCTTATCTGGTTACCTTACATTTTAATTAAGTTCAAATGCAGATGTTAGGCTGGGCATTCTTTTGCCTGGCTATCATCATGAAGTTAACATAAAATGCAGGGGTCTGTTAGGGATGTGAATGCAGTTCCTTCTGAAGTGAATGGGAATATTTCCAGAAGGGACGTTTCTTAAGTGGAAGTTAAAATTGCCTCTTCTACACACAGCTCAGACAGAAATAATCAGTTTAATGTGAGTATGTACTATCAGGTGGTCAAGCTTTAGGTGAGGGCAGATTTATGCAGAGAAATTGAAAGGAAATGGCAGAAGCTGTCTCTTTCTGGATTCTGTGACAGTAAGTGGCCACACAATGGAGAGCTGCCAGCTCTAATCTCTGGTCTTTTCTCTGTTCTTGAGAAGTGCTCTATGATTTTATAGAATATCAGTTTCCAAGGTACCTTTCTACATCTTTTAGATATTGATTTTTTTCCTTTATTACAAAGGATGTACAGAAAGACTGAATTCATATTCTAAAGGAATATAAATGCCTCAGAGAAATGTATTTTGTATAGACATAGAAGGCTGAAACTCATGTATTAGTTGCTAGAAAACAAGGTATTTGAAAGGTTAGGATGGATAGACATCTTACATCTACAAATACTATAAGACCTATGAGAAAGAACAGGGAGGTCCACTTTAGATGTAAGGAAAGAAGAGGACAGGGACAGAATAAAAAGCTGTGGCTGCTGAGAGGAATTTTGACAGAGTATTCAACTGAGAAGTAATCTCCCCAGGAAAACATCCTCTGAACAAATCAAAGCAGTGCAGACAAATTCAAAATTATGTGCTGAGGTATAATGGCTATAACTGCATTGGTTTTCTTGTTTATTTTCTTGCAGCTCTTGGAGTGGGTCTTGCTAGGGAGCACGAGCTGATTCTGGTAGGGGTAAGGACCCAGCATTGTCATCTACATGTCACTGGTGATGTCACTCTGCAGCACAAAAGGGAGCATGGGGATAGGAGGCCCGTGGGAGGAGAGCAACATTTCCTTCTCTGAGCTGGACAGGGCTCCATGCTTCCGACTATGAGCAATGCAGACAGAGAGAAAAGTCAGCATTGAGAAAGGAGCTATGAGCGTGGAGATGTTCCCAGGTCCCTGCACCAGCTGCAGAGACATTCTCAGAGCCCTTAGGCAGCTCATCTGAAAGATTCCTGGCCAGCTTTCTTCAGTGTGTGGGTCCCACAGCACTCGGGACGCCTCTATCCTGCTCCTGTAGGAGTGCTTGGGGTGTCCTGGCAGTGTCAGCAAGCAGTGGTGGGAAAGGCAGGCTGTTCAGGAGCACTGCTTTCCTTGGAGCAGGGCTTGGTTTTCAAACTGAGAGCAGAGGGGCAGATACAGCCCCTGCCAGCAGCCCTGCACAGCACAGCCAGCAGCTGCTCTCAGCAAGTTCCTCAGCCCTTGCCAGCTGTTTGTCACAGATCTGGCAGCTGGCTTTGTGCCTGCCCTCCCCGCCCTGCCTCCAGCCAGCTGGCTCTGCCATGGACAAGGAGCTGGGAGGGAGAGGGTGGCTGGGAGCAGAGCAGTGGACATGTCCCACAATGGGCAGAAATGGGAGGATGGTCAGGAAGCAGCAGGGGATCTTGAGCAGAATCTGTGCAAAAAGAATGACAAAAATAATATGAAAAACTAGGGCAAAAATGAGAGTATTGAAATAAGGGTTCGTCTCCATTTATTTTTGTCATTGCTGGTGAGTAAAAACTTTTTGTGGAGGAAAGAGTTGGAGATCTCTAAGACAGCTCTCTACAGAGGGGCTTGTGCATGGGGCTAATGTGGACAAGGAGCTGTCATGTGCTGGAATGTGCTATGCACAGTAGGAATGACAATACGTCACATCTTCTGAAAATAATTTTGGAGAAGGAGATCTAATTTATGCACTTGGGTACCATGATGCAATGCCACTCAGTGAGGTATCTGAGCACATTTCAGCTGTCTTCAGCTTCTGGGACTGAGACATTCACAAATAAAGTGAGACAAGTGGAAGTTGGAGAGGGTTTGCTAGGGAAGACTTTCCAGAATTAGATTCTTCCCCTGCCTCACAGCTCACCCCACCCCCGTGCATTTTTGTACAGTTTTCACTCTAAATTTAAACATGCACCAGAGAAAAGAAGCAATGAGATCTCGGGGTCAAAGGGTGAACTCTGCTTGTTGCAACATCTGTTCTTGCTTGCACAGAGACTTTACATGGGTGTAAGGAAGAGAAATCAAAAGAAGCACTTAAAAAATGGTCATGAAATTCTGGAGAAAATTTCTTGTTCCTGCCAATTCTCCCCTCCCTCTGCCCTTGCTCTTTTGGAAATCCTCAGTCACATTTTTGACTGAAGTGTAAGAAGTGGATTTGAGGAGACTGTGACTAAATGCAAATTGGCAAAAGAGGGAAAAGGGGATTTCAGCAAAAGAAAAAGAGTTCTAGAAAAAAATCAAGCTTCCCTCTTCAGAGGATTTCATAATGCATCCAACTGAGGAGACGGCATATGGTTTACATAATGAGTTGCAGCTTTATTAATATGGAAAGCAAAATAAATGAGCCAGTTGCATTTTTTGTGGCTCTAGGTAGAGTTAGGCCTGAAACTAGGCTCTTTGATTTTCATGCTCAGCCTGTGCCTTGCCACCCAACCCCCTGAACTCTCTGCCCAAGTGGTGGACTGATGTAACAGGGAAGCCTTCTATACTAACATCACCAGCTGATTCACTGATCACTGAATTCCAGAGTCCCATTTAGCCCAAAACAATGAATTCTAGAGTAAAGGCAGGGCTAGTCTGCAAGATAGTTGAAAAACCCATGACCTGGTCTCTGAGAAAACGAAGATTAATGAAGAGAGAATTTCAGCACAGTAGCCAGTGTTTAGATGAAAAAGAGAGACATATCTGCAATGTGATTGCCAGGAGAAAATTCAGCAAATGACTTGCTGATATGACAGTCACTGTAGGTGTCTTGACATCCAACACTTGCCTGTTTCAGGGCTGGTTAAAGGTCAGGACACAGCTTTACAGTTCTTGTTCATAGAAGGAAATCAAGACAAGATGGCTTTACCACCTTTTCAGGTATGAAAACCTGTGTTCTCCACCCAGAGTGGAATTGTTTTTGCTACCTAAATTCATGTTGCATTTTCACTTTCCATCATAATCTCATACTTTGCCATTGACTTCACTGGGACTAGACTGACCTGTTTAAAGGCTTGTTTCCACTAAAAATTTCTGCTCTGATTTTGAAGTGGACCACCTTCACACACAGATGTGCAAGAGCTTTATCCCAAGTACTTGGTGTTTTAATTCAGACTCAGTCTCAGCTTAGTATATGAGCTATGGTAGAACGAGCAGAAGATTTCTCTTTTGCCAGATCAACCCTCCTCTGCATTAATCTTGTGATTGTTGTTATTGTATTTTTTTCTCAACTGAAAATTTTGTTTCATTAAAAAGAAATTCCGGTGAGACTATCTGGCAGTTACCTCCAATTTCCTCTGAATAGGAAAGAAAAGCATAGGATAAGCCCTTTGTACCTCATTTGTTAACTGTTTGATGTCATTAAACGCCGTGGTACACATCCACTCAGTTAATTACAGTATTCCCCGGCCAAACCTCTCACTGTCCTTTCTGAATGCCAGGCTTTGCAGTTCTGTGACTTGGCTCTTCAGTGTGCAAACATTATGCTTAAAACATCCATCCAGCAAAGTCAGAAATAGCATTGTGCTGATTTCCTCAGTTCTGCCTCACAAAAATCTGGACAGTCCATTAACAAAGTGCGTGCCATGTTTCCATTTAGTATGGTCCAAATAATGTTTGCTCCATTAGCTCCTCTGGAGGAAATCAGTAGTATGAGTTCAATTTAAATAACACTAAATATGTGTGGAAAGAAATGAAAATAGTTGCATATATTTTCACATAAGTGAATACTGCCCTTGCTAATGGTAACAAATCCCTTCTCATATGGTGTTTTCAGTGAAGTTTCACAGCTGCACATCTCTGTTGAGGGCCTATCCAGAAAGCCACAGGCTTTCAACAGAGGTTTCAATAGAGGCAGACTGAGTCATTTGTACTGAACAGCCCAAGTAGTTACAACTGAAGGTACTTCTACACAGAGAACAGCACACTTAGAGGGGTTCGTTGGATCATAGAACACCTGGAATTGGAAGCAACCCATAAGGATCATCGAGTCCAACTTTCAGATCTCTAGCAGGAAAACTAAACCATATAACTAAAAGCATCTCCAGGCACTCCTTGAATTGTCACTGTTGCTGTGACCACTTCCTTAGGGAGTCTGCTCCTAGTGACTGAACACCCTCTCAGTGAAGAACCTTTTCCTAATGTCCAGTCTGAACTTCCTCTGACTGAGCTTCATTCCCTTTCCTCATGTCCTTCACTGGTCACCACGGAGGGGAGATCAGCACCTGCCCCTCAGCTGCCCCCCTGCAGGAAGGTGTTACCTGTGGTGAGGTCACTGCTCTGCAATGTGGTCACCCCTCAGCCTTCCCTCATCCCAGCGGAACCAACCAAGTGACCTCAGCTGCTCCTCATAAATCTTGCCCTCAAGGCCTTTCCCCATCCTGGTCACCCTCCCCTGGACACACTCTGATAGTTTGATGCCCTCGTTAAACAGTGGCAACCAAAATGACACACAGTTCTCAAGGTGAGGCCACACCAATGAGGAGCAGAGCTGAACAATCACCTCCCTCGAGCCTCTGGCATTGCTGTGCTGGATGTACCCAGGATATGGTTGGCCCTTTTGGCTGTCAAGTTCGGTTTGCCAGTTTTCAGATGTGTTGGCTGCTGTGCTACCGTGGACTAGAAGTTTTCAAACTAAAATTGTTTTCTTGTCTAGGTGCCCTGGAGGAAAAGTAAGGTAGGAAACAAAAAAGGCACCACTGAAGAGTTGTTCCTGCATCCTCAAATGCCAAGGCTAAAACACAAGTGTAATTTCCCTGATGGCATCTATTTTTAGTAATCATGGATCAATAGGCATAGCTAGGAATGGGCCAAGGACACACATCTGTGCAAACGCACACAGCCACAAATCGCATGGCTAATTGTGCATTATCCTGAGGAAGAGAGGAAGTGGCACTGGAGAAGGCCACCTGTTTGTACTGCTGAAAGTGGGAAGGGGGCTTGTACCAGCTGTCATCATGCTGCTCTCTGCAAGGCCTCTGTGCTCAGCAGCACCCATCTCAGCTGCCAGCTTGTGTGTTTGGCTGCTCAAATATTCAGGACCTGAACACTCAGTGTTGTGTGTGCTGAGATGGGGAACTAAATGTTTTTGGTCCTGTTCCTTGCACCTCATGAGATGTCCACATCATGGGCAACAGAGAGGAGGGTACAGCATTTTCCTTTTGAGCATCTTCTCAGTGGCTATAAAGCAGTTTGTTAAGATTTTCTTTTCTTCTTCTTGAGAAACTGTCTATCTCCAGGTCACTGTTCCTATTTAATCTTCCCTTGCCTGAACTGCCAAGATAAGTTCCATCTCCAAATGGATCACCATAGATCTTGTGTTTTAAACATATTTACAAAAGCAGAAAAGAGTTGGACTATCTGAAGCATCAGAGAGATCTTGCAATCTCTTTTTCCTTTGGGATAAGAATAGGTAATTGCTTGATCCCAATGCATTTTCTTCTCCTTTCTTGGTCTGCTCATCTCTGTCTCTTGCACCATACCAATCTCATGTGAAGAAACCTTGAGATGTGAAGAGAGATAATATATATATTCCATGGTTCACTGCTGCTCTTCAAATGATTTCTATAACTTAGATAAAGTGGTTTGATTGTCCTTTCCCTGTAAATCACCCTTTTCAAGTCCCTGATACCTGTGTTTATCCAGGTTGCAAGATGGCTGAAGCACATGATAGGGAAAATTATATGATTGTCAGTGTCTTAATTAATGCAGGGTAAAACATGGAGAAATGGAATAGAGAGATGGAATCTTGGAATAAGGAGGCGACATTTACAATGTTTTTCACTTGCAATGTTTCCCTAATGGAAAACAGAGACAGCAAATCTGAGTTTTTAATGATCTTTCTCTATAGAAACAGCCTGTTTTATTTCTCAATTCACAAAACTAATCTTGGAGTCAAATTTAAAATTGGGAAGACTAATGTTGGAAACTTCAAAATGCTTTCCTGTAAAAGTGACTAAAAATTAATTCTGCTACTAGTGTATTCATTCAGTTGTTTACCATGCTGTTCAGTACTAAGTGTGGGTCCACACACTAATGCAGGACTGAGTTTCTTGGGCCTTGAGAGCATTCTCCCATGGAGAGCTACTGAAAAATTGCCCCAATCTGCTGCTAAGTAGAAATTCTTGCTGGTTAGAACTTTTTAAAAGTCTTTGGGTGCCATAAATACAAAACAGTTTTCACCAGCTGAACGCTGATTTGATTTTAGCAAAATGTTAATTCAGCACAGGAATATTTCTGATGCAGAAAACTGACAAAGTTGGAAAGTTTCATCAGCTGTACGTTGGTGGGATTTTCAGTATTTCCACCTACTTTTTAAACCAGCAATGTTCCATCCTGTGTGACCTTTTACTGTGATTAACAATCAAAAGTAAATTGATAATGTGAAACGAAAGGACAAAATGATAGTTGGCAGTTGTTAGAGCCTGAGACATGGGTTGGAAAGGGGTGTGATAGGTAAATATTTAAACAGCAGCTTTTGTGTTGGTACAGCAGAAGAAAGTGAAATCTGTGTATGACACCTTGCAGAAGCCACACAGAGGAGTAATTCACAGCCTGAGCTCTGTGGGCTGCCTGCAAGCTTTGAAGCCAGAGCTGACCTGAAGCTCAAGGTTGACATGGCTGCTGCAATGGCTGAGTGAGCTCCAGCTTGAATTGAGGTGTCAACTGCACAGAGAGCAGCACTGAGAAATGCACCAAGACAGCTCTTTTAGTACCATTCTTGTTAATATGGTCAGGCCTAAAGGACTGATCTCACAAGAAATATCTGTGAGATGGACCCCCTGGAGCACATCTCAGTGCTGTAGGTAGAAGTCAAGAACCTCTTCAGGTGCAGTTTGAGGTTTGAGCCACCCTGAGAACCAAGCAAGGAAATGAACAGACATGGGAATTGCAAGTTGGCTTGTGTGGTCTGAACATTATGTGAACTGTCACTTGCACAAGCTGTAGTTCTCCCATTGCTTCCCTTAATTCCCATTGTCACACCCTCTGAGCTCCTCACTGGGTGTCCTGGGCATAGATTTTGCTAAAGAATGCTTGTTTTAACTCTCCAGTTCTGCTACTAAAAATTATAACTTTTTTGTCTATAAAACTTATTTAATTTTCCCATGACCCCCAAATAAGTTGGTTCCATTGCAGGCATTTACCCCAGTTGTCACAGGATGCCTTGTATTGAGGTAACCTCTATGTGTCACCAGTTTCAAATTCAAGTAGAACCTGGATACTCAAGGTCCCCCCTGAGCTTCCTTTCTTCCAGGCTAAACAACACCAGCTCCCTCACCTGCTCCTCATAGGAGCTCCAGACCCTTCACCAGCTTTGTTGCTCAGTGAATATTTCTCTTGTCCGGCACTGTTTCTCTTTTGGCAGCTTGCAGGTTCAAAGAGCAGCTCCCCTGTGAATTCAGGAAGCAGTTTCCTTGGCATCCCTGTTACAAAGTGTGGAACTACCACCTCTTACTACTATCATGGTAGAGACTTGATTTTTGCAAATCAGAAACAGCACAATATTTGCTTTGAGAACTCTGCTGCCAGTCTTCTAACTAGGATTTCAAAGGCTTGAGAGAAAGAAGCTGTACATGATAAAACAGTAAGCCTGAGAGCATCCTGCACTTTTACTACATGTAATGGGAAGGATCCTCCCCGTTTGCTTACTCAAAAAAATACCCTGTGCAGAAAAAATATTTTTAGCAGCGTTTTATCTGAATGTGTTGGTAGTGGCTCGCATATATTATATCACTTCTGTCATGTGGTGATTGGATCTGTGTCTGAATCTATGACCAAATATTGAGATATAATGAACAACGTAATATGGAAAGTATGTTTGAGCCATTAAATAAAAGTGAGAACTGGATCTCACAGTGTAAGTCTGTTCTGTGTTTGCCTAGAGCAAACTAGGAGGAAAGGGAAAGCATTCATGTGGAATGTGCATGAAAATAATTCAACAAGGGTTACTGTAAATACTGTAAAAATCTCTGGTGGAAGTGGATTAAATTCCTATTACAGAGAGATTCTAAGTACTGTAACACTAACACATGAAATAAAGAGAAGCAATAAAATGATTTGACTTAATAGCATTGCATATATGTTAAGGAAAGAAGTATGTCTATATTTTGTACCACACTACCTTCAACAGTTTTAGAGAAGACACAGAAGTTATTTCCAGTCTTCTTTCAGGGATGACAAGAATTCTTTGCAAATTAGACTGTGCAGGTTCTTTCAAGCAGAAAGGCACATAAGTTATTTTTCAAGAATAGGTAGATATCTGTTTATTTCCTGGTTCCACAAAGCCAATATACTGGATTTTTAATATTTTCATATATTTTCTTTTCTTTTGCATAGGTATAAAGATTTCTATATATTTAATATTTCCAAATATCCATGGGGAAATCCAATATTAAAAAAATAATGCCTGTTTTATTCTTCACAGTTTAACAAAAACTTTATAAAATTCCTTTTGACTACAAAAAATTTCCTCTAAGTTGTTGTTTTTGTTGTTGTGGTTTTTTGTTTGGTTGGTTTTTTGTGGATTTGGCTGGAGTTTTTATGCTTTTTGTTTTTTTGAAACCATTAAGTTCATTGCAGTACCTTAAATATTTCATGTTCACAAAGGAACTGACTTACAGTCTAATATGTGGTTTTGGTAGGGAAATATTAGAATTATTAGATTCCTTCTTTGAAGACTTACAGATGCTGATTGCTGCATAGGACTGGAAGTGTTCTTTATTTTTAAGAGAAAAGAAGCACTTAATTACAAAGGATTCCAGCTGCATTTTGGTAGTGGTTTTTTGTGTATCAGCTCCCTGTAATGACCAACAAACTGTGAAAATCCATCTAACTGATGTAATGTGAGATGGAGAATACTTCCAAAGGACATACAAATGCTACTTAGTGAGATGCATGTTCTGCATCCTAGGCCACTGGTGTAAGTCAGCCAAGGCTGACCACAGCATGTGCTATGTGAGAGCAAAATGTGGCAGCAATCAAATCTTGTATGTGATTTTATTTTCTTACTCCTGAAAATAGTGAACTCTTCTCTGTACACTTCTTCTTCTTTGCTTATTTTCTCTGTGTTCTTCTACATGTAATTTAAAAGTGAAAACATATGACTTACAGCCTGACTCTGTCCATTTACTCAGCTGTACCTATTTAATCAATTTGAATTGGAAGGAGAGTTTACCAACTTTCAAAAATAAATCCAGGACCAGTGCAGAGGATTGTATAAATAAAGGTCTAGTTTCATTTTTGTTTCTTTAAAAAAAAAGTGTGAGGAGAAAATTTTCCTAAAAGGAAGAAAGAAAGAATAGGGAACATGGTAGCGCTTTACTTGGATTCTTCGTCTTCTAAGGCCACAACAAAATTAACAAGCCCTGAAACAAAACTGAGAGTTTATATTAATGGCTTCTGGCAAACTGTCAACTGATATTAACTTTATCATTCAAGAGAATGTCAGTAAGAAAAAGCTTCAGGATAGGGCATTTGAATGTTAGAATCCTGATTAACAGATTAAATGAATTCCACTTTATCTTTCAGCCCAGTACTGTGGACTAGGACACCTGAGTTACTAATCTTCTCTGACTTTAGGGTAAGTATCACTGACTGCAGCTTGGACTCAGACCTTCCTAAGACGGCTGAAGGCAGCATGGCAGACAGATTAGCTGCTGTTTTCTAGCAACTATTTTGTTATTTTGGCTTTGGTTGGCCAGTTTAGATCTCATTAATGCTAATACTGGAATAGGCTCATGATATACAATCCTAATTTATGTTTCATGTGGACTGAATTTTCTTGGGAGCAGAGGTTTTTAAATATTTATATTATGTTAGCATTTAATGTCACTTAGCTCTTACTGTCTTGCTATGTCTTGTAAAAATATTTAGTTCATGCAATTCTTTTCCTAAGGTGCTGCTGCATTTTATCAACAGCAGAAAGGAGAAAGCTTTCCAGTCCTGGTCAATGACTTGCTTCTTAGCATATATTCAGTCCCATTTTTTAACCTGAAAATTTTAGTTTGCCAAAATACCAGCAAGTTTTGTTAATGTCATTGTTAAGCGGGCATTTTTTCATAACTATCATTGCAAGAAGGTTTGCAGTTTTCCAAAGGATTTATTTTTTTGCAGCAACAGTAACTTGCAAATTTCAGATCCCTTAGGGTTTCAGATGCACTTAGAATTCAGATGCAAAGCAGAGGCTTTCATGCAGGTGTGAGAATAGCTGGGTACAAAAAGCAAAAGACCATTTTCACAATCAATTTTGGCTTATGTTTGGAACAAGAGCATGGAAATAATAATACATGGAAATGTATAAAACTATTCTGAGGTCAAAACATCATTCACTAATGTAATTTCTTTAGATAGAGGAGATTATTTCTAACAGCTACATATCTGTAAGGAATTACCACAGCATTGAGATAGGTACTATTGTGGCAGGATGTCTGGAAGAGAAATTCCTCTTGGTATGAATTTCAGGATGAGATTCCTCATACCACTTTAAACTGTCTCTATTTGAGTTAGTCATCCTGAAGTCTCTTTTTAGACAAAAGGGAGAAACAAGCATTTTAAACCAGCAGGTATCTATTTCAGTGTTTCCCTTAGAACAAGAGGAATTGTCTCCTTTGTCAGTAAAGGGAACTGAGGACAGCTATCTCTGCTGTGGATGTGGCATCTGAGCTGTGCAAATTGAGACACACCTGACCACCTTCTGCTTCTTGTCCCATTGTCTATTCCCAAGGACACAAGTCACAGTATATTCTTTCCATTCACCTTCTGTTCCTTGATTGAACTGTTGCTAAAACCAGAAGTTTGAAGATATTAAATAGATATTTCCCACTATTCAGATTTGTCTCTTGCATGTCTGGTAAATGAGATCTGCATTTTCATCAGTGACAAAAACTGGTTTTGCTGCTTGCTGTAAAACTTCTCTAATATATGCCTGAAATGCTGGTCCTTTTTAAGGTTATTTCTTCCCCTCCATTTTTAAGGAGGGTAGAATATGCTGGTGAGGCCATGATAGTTGATTAATGCTAGTTATCAAAATGCTTATTTTATTCCTGTTAAGTGTCTTGCAGATGTGTGGTTCCAGCTTATCACATAACTTGAAAGGAGTCACATTGTGCTCTTTTCACCTTTAGACCATTCTGCATTAAAAAGTAATTGCGAGGCTTCCCCCCAGAAATTTGTATTTCTCCCCAGCCATTTTCCAGTCCTGTAAAACACTGAAATGCCTTTTAAACATTTTTGCCTATTCAGAAAATGATTGCAAAACTGTGCTTCTGCAGCACCTCCTACCTAAGAAAGCCAGAATCCTTCACAGGCATGAATACTTGAGAGAAAAGGAAATATCATGCTCAAAGATAGACAATGCAGGAAAACGCTTTATGAATTGGCAGAGCTCACACAGCAGCACCATCATGCTGTATCTACATTCCACACGAGGCTCTTTTTTTTTGGTGTCCACTCCTGTGCTTTAACCACATCAGCCCACAGGAGCACATTCTTCTCTCTCTTCTGAGAACTGATTTATCACCATAAGCATGGTTTATTACACAGCTTCATGCTGTAAATCTTTGCTGCTCTAATGGCTGATAGAAGTCTGGCACTGCGGTGAGTTCCTGCTCATTTACTCCCTGGATATCGGGTACACTGCTGATGTGAGAATGAGCTTCCTGGGAAGTCTCTCTTAATAGAGAAATGTGAGAATCAAAGAATTCAATTCTGCTGGGATTTTTCCCATTAATCAGGGTTCTGACTGGTTTCACCCTTTGAAAAACCCTTTGTTTCCTTCATCTTTATTTTTATTGCATCCCAAGTTATACAGGGAAGCTTTTTTTTAAAATAAAAAAACAGAAAGCAAAGAACCAAGAAATAACTGTGAGCTACTGCCTGCATAGAACAGTTTCTTCACATACTAACACAAAGCCAGTCTGCTTTAAAAGTGTGTACAGCTTCAAGTCTACTAAATATAATTTGTCTTAATACAGACAATAGTCAATACTGCATATGTCTTGTGAGGGGAGGAAGAGGGCTGTGTAGACAAGGGATCTCACATATTTTTTTGAGATGATTTCTGTAGTCTCATGAATTTATTTAGGGGCTGGGAAGGAGTATTTAATTCACTACAGGAATTGCTTGCCCGTGCAAGCAAGACTTATTTCATAAGCAGCCTTGTATTGTAAAGTACTTTACAGTTCTTATTTTGAAGGTGCCCCTGTACTGCAAAGTGACACAGTAATGTGAAGGATGATTCTTGGAGGGTGTCTGTGAATGGAAATCATAAATGTAGCTGCAGCCCATATTACCATGTCTGAGCCAGATGAAAATAGGCTGTTTTGGGTAAGGCTGTCCCATGTCTGCCCCAGACTGAAAGCTGAGTGAGCACAAAGGAAAATGGCAATGGCTTTTCCTTATCTGCTTTTTGAAAGGACACCTCTGTTTAAATCATCGACTTATAGTTCATCTCCAAGAAAGCTGAGGTAAAATTGTCCAGGTCCAGAGAGTGTTTCTTCCATTAAATCTGTATTATAGGGTACTACTTCAGATTGTAGTTCAAAATGCTTCCTCTCTGTTCGGAGCTGTCTTTGGGAACAGCCCCCATCACCTTTCTTCCTCAGCAGCTGCTTTCTCTGGGAACAATGGAACTGACCATGACCTCAGTGGGTGCATGGGAGGCCGGGTCATTCCCATCATATCTGGGAAGGGACTTAGGAAAAAATCCTGAAAGACACATTACAATGTACGTCATAATTCAGAAGGATAATGTGTGGTTCTTGACCTTGCAAGCAGAGTCCTGCATAACCAGGTAATGTCCATGGACACGGGGAAGGATTCACAGTTTGTTACCATAGTAAAGCTGGATCCTCTGGTAGCCAGTCTTTTCATAAGAGGAGAAGGGAAAAGGCTCCCCCTCCATCTGTAGGTCTTTTACAGGTGATGAATCTCCTGGAGGTGATTTTTTTTTGCTGAACACTTCTTTAAAATAACCTTCTTTTCTCTCCCTGCTTTCAGCTGAGCTCACTGTGGCTTTCACTTTGGTCCAGCCTCAGCCCAGATGTACTGAACATCTTGCTCACATTAGGTTGCCCTGTAAAATAAAGGAGTGGGAAAGTGTTGAGAGTGAGTAGAGAAACAGTTAGAAGAAAGAATTTAATGAGGGAGGCTTACAAGTAGAAGGCTGCAGCCTTGTGAAGGGTCTAAGTCTTTCTGGGACAGAAGTGTTTTAGAGTGGTTTTCTCAGGATGAGGGCTGATTCTTCTTTCCACTGAAATCACTGGAGTCCCATTGCCTATGGATGGCAACAGCAATGTTCACCTGGTTTTGAGCAAGCTTAATTCTCCACACAGCATTTCTGCATAACAGTTTTTGGATTTTGTTAATAAGGCAAACCTTGTATATGAAATAACAACTTTCAGAAATCTGAATCCCCCATTACTTCTAAAGGAAAAAAAAAAAAAAAGAGTGAATTGGGTTCAAATTAAATATAGATTGATACAGGAGTTAGCATGGATTGCTAATAACGCCTCAGATTTATCCTTCATGAACCATCAGGACAAAACATGAAAAAATGAACAGCCACAATGGAGATTACATCCTGAAGTGGCAGTCATGAAGTTAGAGAGTCGTTCCCAATATTTTAATTTGTGGGAGCCTCATTAGCTGATGTAGAATATCATATGTAGGCATATAGTAGTTTATTTCACTTTCTGCATTAGTTTAGTCATGCTTGTTGAGCACCACCACTGCTGGAAATGTGCAAACTTCCCAATGTTCAGAGCTTTTACTTACAATGATATGTATAGCATGCAAATTGTAGATGTAAAGAAAAAAAGCCAACAAAGGTGTCTGCAGTTCTTCCCATATTTGGTGTTCTGCCCAAACGCTTGTTTGTCCTTTCCCCAGGGTCTCCCTCCCTGTCCATATTACATGTGTATGTTTTGTGTGCCCTGCCCAGTGGCACTGAAAGTTGCTAACTCTTGACAATTTGAGGGCAGACAAAGGAGCATCTGTTGAATGTCGTGGCTTCTTTTTTTTTTTTATGCCTGCTGATAATGTTGATACAAATACTTTGATCTTTAAGCAGTTTGAAATCATGGAAGAGATTCTGACTGTGTGGATGTCTAAATGACTTCCATCAGCTCATAAATCTAAATAATTTTTAAACTCTCCTACTGGTTTTATGATCTCCTAAATTATACAACCTGAAGTATTTTTCAACTCTTCCACATTTCTGACTAAGTCTTTGGAGATGGTGAAAGCTGAGCCTATAGTGTCCTGTTTCTGTGGCAGGAAGGGTACACGCAGCATTTGTAGGCCTGGGCAGATAAAGATGGTTTTCACCTGCTTTGTTCTTGTGCAGATGTTTGTCATGCTTAGCATCCATTCTCCTTCTATGCCTTTATTAAAAACCTCCTCTCCACAGGGCATAAATTTTGTAGCCTACTTGAGCTTTCATTGATGTTGCAAAGGTCTTCTCATGGCAGATTTGAATAAAGGACAGATTTTTTTGCAGTTTAGGTGAGGGTTATTGTTACCACTGGAATGTAATAAAATCCTCTTTTGAACATTTTTGATGAAGGGTGAACTCTTTCCATGCCTGAGTCTGTGCAGTACCCACCCAGGCATCAGATCCTGCTCAGTCTTCCTCAAACTGCTCTTGACATTTAAAAAATGCTCTGGGATTAAGGGTTCCCTCACATCTCAGATCAGCACCTTACAGACACAACTCTGGGCTTCCTTTCTCTGATAAAATTGCTATATGAAAAGATGTTTCTTCCAGACTTGTCAGATTTCTGAAAATTTGTGATTTGTACAAGAAATTCCACTTTGCCAGAACTGCTAGATTAAACAGAGGAGGAGGGAGAGGAGGAAGACCTTCACACTGATCTCTCCTCCACTTCAGTGTTCCATGTTAGACACTGACTACTGAGTCCTTCTGGTCTCATTCAGACCAAATGTGAGTTTTGGCCAGATTTACTCTGCAGAATGGCTCCAAGTAGGGCTATTTCATTGCATTGAATATCAGCAGGTTGAAATTGCTGAGGCATCTGTCAGAGAACAGTAACTATCTCTGCTTTCCTCTTATCCAAGTCCTGCGTGGCCAGCAATGGCACTTTGCAGCTGGAAGGAAACAAAGAGCCATTACTTTCAGTGCACGCTCCTGATCAGGTTATATATTGATAGTTTGTGCTGGGAAGAAGGGTTTATGAGTGCCTCTGGCAACTAGTGGCTTGAGCTGTGCACCTATAAATTCCAAGTTGGCAATATCAAACAAAAATTATTCTCTGGCTGTAGCCTGGGGTAACAGAGAGTGGGAAAAGCCAAGCTGCACTACTAATCCATAACCACAGAAATTACCTCCATTCCAAAACAAACACTACATAAATTTTTTAAAGCTGGTCAACACAATATATATAATAAAATGTCAGTAGTGTAATTCAAACCAACCTTAGAAATTGTGATAGATTGCATTTGGTCTTTTATACAGTTCTGTGTCAGAGTTAACTAAGAACAAATGTCGAGTTTTTGAAGCTCATTCTGCCTAATGAATATTATCACCAAACCATTCTACTTTGATGACAGTGCTTGCTGAATTAATACCAGATAACACCTACACAATAATGCAAATATACTAATTGTAAATAATCTTTTTCTCATTTAAAATGTCATAAACATTTGTGAATCTCAGTATAATTATTCTGGTGTTCACAATGCTACAGCTGAGAGAAGACTCTAATGTTAGAGACTTGGCAGCAGTTGCATTTGAAAAGTGATAAACCCATTATGTGTTTGGAATATATCCTCCCATCTGTTGACAAAGTAAAATTATAAAAAACATTGGACTGAATTCAAATGTTTTTAATAACCAGTTTTCTTTCCCCCAACAATAAAATAAGCACAGTCTAACAAATAAACTGTACAACAGTTTACACAAGACAATTTTTACAGTTTCATGGGAGATTTTGATATTTTCTCTGTGGAGTTTCTCAGGTATTTCAGGCAGGTGTTTGTGCTCCCTGTAAGGCCCACTTGCTATAATGAATTTCATTTTGTGGGAACCTACTTAACTCACCCTGCTTAGTTAAATTATTTAGCAAATTAATTCTGCTTTCTCTCTAACTCTTTGCTACATCTGTGTTCCACAGCTACAAAACAGAAATTGGGATACAGTTAGAGCTGTATGCTTCATTAGCCAATTGAGCTTAAAAGGCAGATACAAAATACAGAAAATATATGGTATTTTCAAACTTCTCATTAGGGTATGATGCTGTATTTTCATTTTTGTCCTTTGATAAGTCCCTTGTCCTTAGATCAGAGACCTGTTAGAACATGATGAGGCTTCTCTCCTGTCCAATTTTCCCTTTCTCTTCCCAGATCATAGGTCTGGCTGCAAACCTCTGCTGTGGACACTGTACTCCCCAATGTGTTAAGACCTTCACTTAGTTTTGAATTATCAGAAATTGCACAAGCTAAGGAGACATCTCTGTGTCCAAGCATGGTCCTCAAACACTGGGGAATTTTTCTGACTGCTACTGGTATCTAGGAGCCACTTCTTCACCTGATCTCCAGACTTTATCCTTGCTTACTCACCTTTTACAGAGGACTGATGAACTCTTTGAATATCTTCAACAGGATTTTGGTGAATTTACCATTTATTCTGTAGCCCTCATCTTGTGGTTTGAATTTGCTGTATCCCATGTAAGGGATTCTTTCTTGTAGGCAGGTTGTACGAAATCACCTTTGAATCAAATCAGGATCCAGTAAAATGCAAATCCATTTATTCATTTGCAATATACAAACAAATCACAGGTACAGGCACTTAGGACCACAGGAGACAGAAAATCATGCTGAAACTACTGCCACCAAGATCCAACCAGAAATCTCGCTCTCCCTGCATTTACCTGACTTGCAGTAGGTGTTTCCTGGATGTATTTCTTTGTACACAATCAGTGCCTCAGGTTGTGTTCCCCAGGGACAATCGATTCTCAGCACATGCCAGATTTTGTAGCTCCTCCCACTCCTAAGGTCCTTTGGATTCCTCCTCCCTTCCACTTCCCCCCTTTCTACACATTTTCTCCTTCTACATTATTCTGGGGATACCTGTAACACTGCTCTGAGATGTGATGGCTGGACAGTGTGACTGAGCTTTAATACATCCAAAGAACTTATCTAGTCAAGAATGAAGACAGTGGGGTACAAAAAAGGGGACAGAAGGTATCTCCTTCTACTTCCTGATTCACTTTATCTGACAGGTGGGAGAAGAAGCTGTACCTGCAGGGCAGGGAGTGTCTAAATTTGTCAGGATCAAATGGAAAGGAGGGACTGGATGAAAAACACTGGTTTATAATGCCTTAACATCTATAGATATGAGGTATTTCCTTCTGAAATACACCCCAGGATGTATTTACTACAGGTGGAGAGAAATAAGTATGTATTACCACAGGAAGATTTCTCTCATTAGGCATCTTGGACACACAAGTCAGGTATCTCAATAGTTCAAATGGCTCCCTCTCCACAAGTGCCTGTTTACATATTTCCATTTGCAATAAAAGTACCCTGGGGTGGCCTGTACTGATCTGGATAACTGTTCTTGGACAGCTGAAGCATTGAGTGAAACATATTCTGGGTTTAGTGCGTGCCTTTCCATGCAGAGCAGGTCTCAAGCTACAGACTTGAAACCCACCTGTGCATTGGTAAACAGCTCAGAGACACGAACTCACCCCAATGAGAATCAGTTCATGCGGGGACACACTAGACAAGAATCAGCAAGATTTGAGTTTCAGTCTTCAGGAGGTGTTTTTACAAGATGTTACACTTCAAATGCTAATGATTATATGATTTAATTCAGGGGGGTCACACCAGACTTTTATTAGAAATTCAGACTTCAGCCTAGTTGCCTTCTCTGCTGGAAGACACAGAGAAAACTATGATAAATTAAGTGTCAAGTGTGATATACAGATAAATGTTGCCATGAAGTGCATTCGTCTGGAATTCAACTAGGCTTGTGAGCCAGTGTAGCACTGTAAACTAGATTTAGTAGTGGTAGTCAATTCAAAATGTCTCTCTTTTGTATCTAAATACCTGTCAGTTTCTTTTGCATAAGATCTGTGTGATGATCAATTTTTGAAACACGTGAAACAAGTTCAAATTTTCTAGAAACATTTTTTTACAACTATCTTGTAGGCAAGTGTAATTTTCTAACATAAATAGCACTGAGCTTAAGTGTCTTGTGTAATAAGTGTCTTGAGTCCCTTTAGACTTCGCATTCTCAGTTGCACATTGATTTTTAGTGTAGTGGATAGATAAGGGAAAGTGAGCTTGTTTGTGAAATCAAGGAATGCATCTGGCCTTTCCTTAATTCAGATATGGGCTTTCTGAGAAGCATTTAGCCTAACATTACTAAGTGTCACTTTCTACTTATCAGCTGGAACCGGCATGAAGGTGGGCTCTCCAGATCCACTTCACGGTTACAGTGACTGGTTTCTGAAGATAGAGTTCAGTCAGGTGATTCACTCAGGCTGTTATGACAGCTGAATTCTTATTTTCTTCCCTGATTTCACAGCAGTCTCCCTAGATAAGGCTTTGAAAGACAGAGCTAATAGGGTTCTTGTCAGCAACATGGCTTTACTTCTTAGGAAGCTGGGGGCACTTATGTTACTCAGATGATGGTGGTGCTGCTCCCAATTTCTTTTATCTGGCTATTCCTACTTCAGGGAACAGGATGTTGAACAGCAGTGATTTGTATGATTTCTTCAGGCCAATTTGATGCCTTTCCTTTGAGAAGAGGACAATATGGTGCTTTTATCAAAGCCTTGGAAAGCCATGCCAAGGGATGAGTAGTCCATTCTTATTATCCCATGAGAAAATAGGATTGTTGAAGAACCTCACTGTGTGCTTGCAGTTCTCCATGTTTGTTTTCTGTCTCATATGACCTAGTTGCTGCTCAGCTCATGCCCTGTTGGCACATCTAGCATTACCAGAAATAAAAAATCAGAGGTATATAAACTATCCATATGCTGCTTGATAATCCTAGTTTGCTGACTTAAGAGTTTGCTCCTCTTAATTGTCCATCATCCTGAAAATAATTTTTAAAAAATCCTACAAAAAAGCTTCGTGAAAATTGTGCAGTATTTGATGACCCCTGCACTTCTGTGACAAAATCAGTAAGATTGCACAAGATTTTTCTAGGCAACTGCCTAGAAAATCATGAAGGTAGATTTATTGATCTTAAAACATTCGAGTGAACTTGGCTAAAAAAAGTGGCTACCATGTAAACTTACCTGTTTGATAAAAATTTTTATATGAAGCATACCTTTGCAGCTGTGGGTATATGACTAAAATAGAGGCCATGAACTGAAGTATTTTTAATAGTACACGTGGCTTGCAAATCTAGACAATTTACTTATATAGAAAAATAATTTTACATGGTTTTATTTTTATTACTGAAGTTTGGGTTACGTATTAAGTACAATTCGATACAGTCTCTCCAGTAACAGCTATTTTGAACAATAATAACCTTAGGATGTAGTACAGCTTATTTGCTTCTGTTTTGCTGAATTATATAATAGATATATTATAAAAATAAGATTGCACAAAATGTGCAAATACAAAGAAAGGTAGAATTTCAAATGAACTTGAGGTTAAAAGTTGGTGTTGAGCTACAATTAGTTGTTGTCGTTGGCTGAATACTGTTGGAGACTACAGAACAGTGAGGATCCTGGGTTTCATACACTTTGCACATTTAGATGTAGTTTGCACATACCAACTTAGACCTAAGTGATTGAAGAATTGTCAGTAGCACACAAATGGGTAAGTGGTAGATGATAAAAAATAATTCCTAAGGAAACCTGTTTTTTTTCTGTTGTTATTCTAAACCTTATTTAGCTGTTTTCTGTACATAAAGAGTAGATATTTGTATAAAATCCTCCTAAAATTCCAGAGTCTTCTCAGAAATGACTTTGCATGTAAAAATTAGTTTTTCTGTTAGTGTTTTTCCATGCTTAGAGAAGATCCACTTTATCACAGAAAATAATACTTACTACACTTATTACCACATTATGTTGAACTCGTTATTTAAGATTTTATGAGATGCATTTCAAAATCCAAGTTTATAGTAAAATCTCTTCACTCCAAGTGTCAGAAGGCATTGAGATCAATATTAGACTGAAAAATTTAAGGTGAAGTACTCTAAAGTTCAGTGAGAAGAGAGTGTTAGATGAGCGACCACAGTGCCTCCTAAACCAGTCTTGCAAATGAGTTATTCTAGGCTGCAAAATGATTGTATGCATTTGCTAATTATTGTCTGTTGCCAACTGTGTGTTACTCTTGACAATCCCAGAACATATGCAAAAGATCTGCAGTCAGTATACATCGTCACTGGCACTTAGGATACTCATTAAACTGGAAGATATATTCTTTTTTTTGGAATAAAATTTCTTCTGTCTAAAATGTTGCTGTATATTCATCCATTGTGACATTTATATGATTACCTTTTATATCTTCATGGTTTTCTCCCCAATAATATATTTTCCAGTCAACCACTATGTATCTTCCTGTGAGTTTTATTAAAGAGGCTAGCTGCCTGCCTGTAAATCCATGAAAGCAGTTTTGTATCATTTACTGCCATGCATGGCTGAAGTGCAAGCCTGTACCAGAACACACATAACTGCCTCAGTCCAGCAAGGTCCGGCTGCAAATGAAGGTTTAGGTGGACTGTAGGTGTTGTCCCTCTCCTGCCCCTGGCATCTCCAGGAAGTGTCCAGTGCACAAGGAACACAGTTTTTTGACATGAAATGTCCCCATCATATGCTCAAAATTGCTGTTCCCTTCCTGTCTTCAGTGAGAACATAAACCCCTCAGAGGAGGGGTTTGAAGGCCAGGCTCCTCTTCCCCTACTTTCTCATGCTATTAGCTTGATGTGTATGGAATTAATAGCCAGATAAAACTGAAGGAGCAGGAGCGCATGTCAGTAGTAATGTGATATAACTCAGGACCCTCTTGCCTCAGCCCCAGCACACGAGGGCCATGGGTGCCTCAGCTCGGCAGGGAGCAGCTGGTGCCTCTCAACATCAGCAACAGAACCGTGTGATGACTCTGGACAGCAGCTCCCACCCAGCCCAGCCATCATGCCAGCACTGCACCTCCTTGGCCTCCAGCCTCCCCTGCAGCCCAGGGCAGCACAGGTGTCACCGAGCACCTCGCCTGGCCCGGCGGCACTGCCACTCCCAGGGATGTGCACTGTGCCTCCACCTGAAACTTGGGGTGTGGAGGCTGAGACAGCAAGGGGAATCCTCCTCATTTTGGCCTGGAAACTGAGCTTGTCTGGGATGCAAACGTGAAATCAGTCCTTGTAACATATTTGTCAGTGTTTTCTGGAGTCCCAGCCCATCTGATATAAAACCCAGCTTCATGAATCAGTCAAGCTAAGTCACATCCATTGGCAAATTATCCACACTAGAGAAGGACATAAGTGGTTCAATCCCAGGAGAAACTGAGTCTGTTCTGCCCACTGGTTGGTAGTATTTTGGTCCTCTGAAATGTACAGAGGACTCCTTGTAGAAATTCCTCTAGCTTGGGATTTTACACAAGGCAAATAAATTACCTGAGGGACTTTAGAGGTGGAAATATATTATTCTAGAAGTTCTTAATGAAAATACCATATGTTGTCACCTATCCTTCCATGAAAATTATAAATTAAATAATAGGGAATACTTAATTTCTGCGTGCTTGAGATTAAATTTTCTGCTAATGTAAGGTGTCTCAAGGCAGTGTATTCTGTAGTTTACTTCAGAGTTTAAAGAGTATGATGGATGGGATATCTTTTGAGTTATTGATTTTCACCTTTTTTTTTTTTTTTTAACTGATTGAAACTACAAAATCCTTGCCAATATAGTAAAAGGAAAAATGAATCAAATTATGGCAAGTTTCATTGTGACAGTATCCTATGGAAAATAGTAGTTTATAAGTAACTTATGGATTAATTAAAATAATGAGATTATTTACTGTCATAATAATTTGTAAAAGATAGACTTGATAGTTTTGATGAGTTTTCAAATGTGTAAAAGGAATAACAATTATTTCATGAAAGACATTCAACTTATATTGAGTACTCTTTTGATGAAGAATTAAGAGTCACTTCCATGTCAGTCTCTCAAAATGTAGTTGTTTCCAGTGTCCAAAATGTGGCTGTTCACCATGGAGGGACCTATAAACCAAGTCAGCTGTTTGGCAGATTTTCATGTATGTAAATCCTTATGTAAACTAATTATATGGCCACAGCTTATAAACTTTATAAGAAAGCAATCACAAGACTTGTTTTTCTTTCCAGTTTCAGATATTGAAACATAACTGTAGATGTTGCAAAATTAATCACTAGGCTAGGGAGTCTATAAACTGTACTGTATTGCATAGACATATAAATTTCCAGTACTTTTTTCCTGCTTTAAATACCAGCTTTAGTCCATGCATTTTTAGAGTTTGCAAGTAATGCACACACACACACACACACACACACACACACACACACCAAAGCCTAAGTAAAACCAGTCCACAGTCAAGCCCTTGAAAATTGTAAGCATAAACCCCAGCTTTAAGCTTTAATATTTCATCCAAATGAAATATTCATATGTACTAAACATCTTGCATCAGGAGGTGGTTCTCTTGCTGTTGTCATAAGTCAGCCCTTCTCTCCTTGCCTCTGTTTCCAGTGCTTTTATCCCTGGGAGCACGAGGCACACTTCATTCTGCTTGCTTGTCAGCAGGGCTGAGGCATTGCATTATAAAAAGCATTCTCCACAACTGCTGCTCACAGGCAGCACTTTTAGTTCTACAAGCACAACCTGCAAGGCTCTCTATCAACATAATCATTATTTATCCCAGTAAATTGAGTCTAACTAGTCTTTCCTTGGGGTAAATATGCAGAAGCCTTTCTTTTATTATTGCTCATGTAGAGAAAGCAGCATTCTCCTCAACAGTGGTGGGATCTGGATGAGAAATATGCCTCATAGCTGTTGCATCATTTCTCCTGGAAGGCAATGACTTGTAGTCCAGTGCTTAACCGAGGATGAACTGGCAGAAAGGCAGCCAATAACTGTGCATTATTTACATCGTAGGCATATTTTAGTTGCACAGTTGTATCCTTACAGCTGCATCTCCTTTGGCTGAGAGATTCGTTGCATTTAACTGGTTTGGCCAAAGCTGCTTCATGTTCCACAAGCAGCTCTCAGAGACTCCCTGGGATCAGTAGCTCTAATTTCTAGAGAGAAAAAAGGCAAGATTTACTGTGTGGCAGAAATGGGCAGCTTAAGCTTTGGAAAAGACTTCTGACATAAACTGGAGATCTGTGTGTATTGTCTGTTTATTATAAGAGGTTCTGCAATAGATGGGTATATACTGATGTAATAAACACAAATCAACAAATGAAACAAAGGAATTTAAATATCTTGGCATTATTATTATTAGTAGTAGTAACATTAAATTACTGTTATTATTGGCTTTTTTACGAGTCAGACTTCTTTGGGTACCCCTACCAATGAATGCTATACAGTGGGAGTGTTTTTTATTCTTGTAACTCATGGCAAATTTCCCATGTAAAGGTTTGGTGGGCACAAAAGCTTCTAATTTGTGACTAGATTGTGTTTAACATCATGCTGAGGGACTTAATGAAAGCAACAGTATTAATTAAAATAATAGCAACCTCCATTTTTTGTCTAATTACAATGGTGCATTTTTAAATCAATTTGTTGAATAAAATATTAAACTAATTAGGAGTGACACTTGTGTAATGATGGAATGGAGGTTGTGACATATCAATAAACTGTTTCACAGGACACTATTGACATACCAATCCTCTCCTCTCCCCATATCTCCTTCAGCTTCAAAACAATCAAATTAGGTTGTTATATATTCAAATGCTGATTGATATAAATAGATATCTGCTAAAATGTATACTGTATTCTAATAAGGTTCTCAAATATTTGCTTTGATTAATTTTGATAATTATTTAAAGAACAATCCTTCTAAATGTAAAGGAAATTAGTAGGGCAACAAATTGAAATGTTGGTTGCTATTCTGCTATCGAGAATTAGAAAACTTCTGGGAGTTTCCTAATTATTAGGAAAGTATTTTGCTTACCATTGCTACCTTAAATTAGATATCTGACATTTAGATATACAAATGTCTCCTCTTACTTGCTATAATCTTTGTAGGGTCCTCAGCATTTCCAAAAGGTAACTTATCCCACCTGTTTTGTTCGGCTATGCAGGTGGTGTCTATATCTAATGTTCAATGCCCAAAATAAGATTAAATTTATTCCATGTTATCAGATACTGAGAGATATCCAACATTTCTCTCATCAGATCTTTGGTCCCTGTAAGGTCTATTACATAAGATTATTTCCTGCTCACAAGCATCCTAAGTATCTTTTAAAGGCTTTGATTTTTCTTCTTCTCTTTTACTTTGGCTGAACAAAGCAACTTTAGTGGATTCCCTTCATGACAATCCAAAGACTTGCAAAACTCACTCTGTAACCTGTGGGGTTTTTTTCCTGAGACCCCAGGAAATACAACCACCCAGATGTGCATGCTTTTTGGTATATAATTAGCACATAAGTAAGAATTTCTCAAAAATAATTGTTTGTTCATAATGATGGGAATGCTTTGAAAAAAAATTCATTGGAATGAAAAACAATCACTGAATTCTTTGCATATTTTATTTTTCTTTTTGATTTCCAACTCACACACATCTGGCATATTTTACATCTTTGCAATAAAACATGGTTACAATAGCTTAAGGAATTTATATATCCAAAATATTTCACCATGATCTCAAGATGAAATGGACTTGTCTTCCAGATGTTCAATAGTCTCCCAATTCTAAGCTACAAACTCAAGATATTGCTTACAGACAGGTGATGAATAACTTAATCATTACGTTGATCCCCATGATTTCCAAATCTTTTAAATACAAACAACAATGAAGAAGGAAATTCAGGGCTAAACTTACTAATACAAGATGGATAACAAATAAGTAATCACATCAATAAATAATGATATGTTCCTGGTGCAAAGTGCCAATACAAAGAATCCATTATCTTTTTAAATAAATGACTGCAAGTGAGTGTAAATTCTGAGAAAATTACATTCCTGTTACATGCCTCATAGCCCTACCGACACAATATGTACATCTATGACAATACAGTCACCAAATATACAAAGAAGAAACATGAATTAAAGTGTATATACCCCTGGGTGTGTAATTTGATCAGTACAATGTGCAGAAAATTATTCTGATAATTATCATTACAGTATTGTAAAAGATGAAGTGCCTTAGTCTGAGTGGCTTCAGGTGAGATTTTCAGAAGAACTGAAAAGAACAACCTCAGTCACCTTTTAAATGTAGCTAAGGCTGTCAAATAAACCAAGCTTCTCAGATTAAAAATGAGGGGAAAAAATTGTGGGGGCTCTCTTGCCCATGATTTATATGCCAAATGTTAGTAATCCAGAAGTATAGCACTTTGTCTGTATTGGGAATCATTAAGCATTACAAAGCATGAAACTGAACTTCCTTCCTTGCTCCCTTTCTGTCTAGTCTTTGAATTTAAAAGGGAGGAAATTAATTTCTATTGTATAAAGTATAAATATGGCAAATGATGGCTTTTTATCCACATGCTTTGTGAGCAGAACTCCACTTAAGAGGGGTAAACTTTAGATCCAAAAAGTGAAAAATGTATTGGTGAAATGTCAGAATTACTGTTTGCTCCCAAATTCAACCCTTTAACACAAGCTGTACCCTTAGGCAGATCTCCAGTCTGATTTGTGTGAATGCACCTGTTCCTTCAAGACATCAGGTTTAAAGTACATGCAAGTTGTAACTCCACAATAAAATTAAGAAACAGTTTTGTTCTTTATACAAGGTTTTACTTTTACAAAAGTATCCCTTTAAAGTTAAGATGTGCATCTGATGTACAAAGTATCAAACATATTTTTTTTAATCTCAGCTTGAAAAGAGGCTGGAGATGGGATGCATGTTAGGTTCAAAGCCTAAACATTGAAATAACTGGACACAAGGTTCCCAAGAATTTTCAAAAGTCTCTTGTGGCGCATCCTACTACCTTTTCTCAATAAACAAAGATATATGAAATAATTACCAAAACATTTCCTAATTCATATAATTTACATGATACAAGCTTGCTTCTCAGCAGCTGGTGTTCAGTTGTGAAAAAACACACAAAGTAAAATGGTTGCTGACTACAATGTACAGCTATTGCTGGGTGTAATGGAATGTACAACGGAGGTCAATGCAGACGTGGTTTTCCACCAGAGACTACACCTTTCTTTGCAGCACTTGTGCTCTCAGCTTTACCTGGGCTTTCAGTTCTTCACTGCGCTTCAGTATCTGTTCTGATGTTCATAATGCCACCGGTTAAAATCTATATTAAAAGCTACGATGCTGCCAGAAGCCATGCCAGTAATCAGAGTTCTGAAAAAGATATTGAAGATGCTGATGTTAATTCTCTTTTGCCTTCTCGAGCTATGGTTTGTCATAGACAGAAAAAAGCTAAAAGAACAAGGCACTGTTTGCAACAATGTTCGAAGTTCTTAAGCTTGGCTGAAAATCAGAAATATATCTCAAACTTTTGCAATTGGTTTTAAGGCATTAAATAGGTGCTACTGCACTCTGATTCAATCTGTCTATTCTCATGTTCTTAAGTTAATGCAATTTTAGTCATATTTTGCTAGCTGAGTGTCTGCCTTACTAACTTCAATGAAATAAGACCTCACATTAATGTTAAATGCTTGCTTTATGAGAATTAAGTACCTGAATAAGTGTTGAATCAGATACAGTAACAGGAAAACAACTGGAGTAATTGTTTTGTACACGCCTGGTTAAAAACTCCATATCACAAACTTAAAGTTCATGGAGATGTATTCTTTCTGGAATTTTAGTATTTGCATACAAATATGAATGACAGATTCACCTCTGATCATGAGACAGATCCATAGCTCTTATGCCAGCATCACAGCCAGGGTAAATATAGAGCTGCTTGAAGTCACAGGCCTGCCATACTTCCACTACACCATTGTCTCCTCCTGTCACCAGGTTCTGCCCATCACTGCTCAGGAGGATGGCCTTCAGGAGAAAAAGAAAAATCCCAAGCACACAGTTACCTTTTATGGAAATGGATCAATATTAAAAAAATTGGAATGACTCAAAAGCTTTTTTTATGTTCTGTCCACTTTAAATTTGAAGCAAAATGCTTCCTCTCCTCTTTCTCTCTAGCCCAAAAATAAACCAACAAATTTTGTATCACCAAATTTTAAAAACAACTGTGTGGTATTAAACAAGATAGACAACAAAAAAGCTGTTTGACTGAATCTGCCAATACTTGAGTTCAGCACATTTCTACATACCATAACTTGTTCTACAATACACAGTGCTATCACTACCACCTAAAGCAGAGCAGAGATCTGCATTCCTAATGCTGCTTCAAGTGCTAGTGACAGAGCAGAGCCCTGAAGGCATGAATTTATGTCTTGGCTAATAAATGAAGAATGTGGACTTTCCAGAGCATTTTGTTTCAAAGACATATTTCCTACTGAAATTTAATTCCAAACAAAATATCTGGGAATATCGTGGGCTCATAAACTATTTGTTCTTATTTATTCTGGAAAAGCTTAAGTGCATCTTCATATTTGGAGATGGCGATGAAAGGATATGTGTTCAAATGGCTTTACCAGAAGGCAGCAATTTTACATGTATGATTTCCTCTAAACCATAGATAGGCAAATAAATGCAATTTATTTTAATAAATAAAGGCAACACACAACAAATGCTTGTTGCATTTATATTTACCCTGGTTGAATCATTTATCTCCATCTGAGCTAAGAGTTTGCCATTAATGCTGAAATTGCTGAACCGTCCTCGTTCATAGTAGATGATGCAGTGACCTTCACTAGATACTGAAATTAAGCGAGGGTACAGGCAGTTTTCTGTTCCTTCCAGGGCTCTCAGCAAGTCTCCAGTAATTGTGTGTACTAGGCAAGGACCTTCTGTGTATGGAAAAATAATGCATCATACATTTCCTGTTATACAAATGAAATAGTCTGTGCATAAAGGCGATGCATAATACACATTTATATCACATTAGTGTTGCATAGATATAAGACGCTGCAATTTTTAGTTTAAGAAATTAAAATACATAACAGAAAACAAAATGAAAGAGGTTGCATGTCAAGAAAACAAATACAAAATGCCCAGAAATGTATTATCTACTTAGACTGGTAGGAGTTTTCCTTGATCTGTCTTCTAAAACACTCTTGTCTCTTCCCAAGCATTTAGAAGCTTCACTCTTCACTCTTACTGATTTTTTCCAACAACATGAACTCTCTTTATCCTGCCCATTCACATTAAACAGATGTGGCCCTATCAGTGACTGGTGAGAGTAACTCCCAGGGGCATGTAATCATATTACTGCATATTTCTCTTATAGACAATGGCAGTTCCTGTAGATCCTCTCCCCCAATGAACATGTGATATGCATAGATTTCAGTCCTGATTTGTTTCAGCAGTGGGAGTCATGTGATAGTGGAGAGAGTTACAATGATGCTTGGACTACAAGAGATTTTAGGCGATCACACTATGACTCCATTTGTTCCAGAGAGATTTTAATATGAGATTTTAATGTCTTTTTATTACACTATGAAAGAAATAAACAGCTATGAAAACTATAATATACCTTTTAAGATGAAAAACTAAGCTTATTTACATTTCAAGAAAAAGGAGAAAAGTTTCTTTGAAAGTGAGATCTGTATTCCTACTAAGAAAAAAGGTCTCTTCTCTGATAAATGTAATGAGTTACAGGAAAATCTAAATATTTTCTTTTATGAATCACACGATAATCCTGGACAGCACAGTAATCTCTTCCTTATACAACTGGTTCGTGACCCTGAAAGTAAATTCATATTAGCAGACTCAGCCTCCTCATGTTAAGTCCTTCTAACTTCTTTGAAATTCACACAGCAGCTGGGTTTGCTCAGGTAGAATGAATCAGCATCTGTGCATTTATCTGTGAACCCTCTGATACAGGCTTTTATCTGTGTTTGCATAAAGTCTTATACAGAGGGACCCCAAGTTTGGCTGCATCCATGGGATACCCCTGCAATGGAAATAATTTATTTTCTAAAATTTTTGACTTTCAGCTTTAAAAACACACAAGTGCCAGGATATTGCCAAAAAGTGATGTCTTCACCTTTAGAACAACTACCTTGTTAAATTTTTCAAAAGAAAATACCTTCTTAGCTGAATGGTCATGGGCACAAAAAGGCACATCTGATTTAGGATGCCACTGTAAGGACATACAGACTGACCACTGTGTTTTGGGTTTGTTGGGTAAGAATGTGGAAACATCAACCAGATGCACAAGATTTTCCCCAGAGGAGTCCTAAATGTGCTGTCTTCCTGCTTCAGTAGGTTCTCAAGTGCTGCATGTGTCATCAGAGTGCCACAGCCAGCTCCAGAGGAACAGCTGCCCACCAGGAAGCACAGGCTGAGCTCAGACTGAATGGCAGGGCAAAGCAGCACTGCCATGAGATGCAATCTAAGAAGCTGGAAAGGGTCTGAAAAGAAGAGATCTGAAGAAAAAGCCTTTAAAAAGACATCCCTTGGAAAATAGCAATTAAAAAAAATATTTTCTCTCTGCATTTTTTTTATGGTCTAGAGTTTCAAAAGGAAGAATATGAGAAGACTACCTCAAGAGACAGACTGGACCTCCATTTCTCTTGATCAATTATAAACATATTCTGAATTTGATTTAAAAGTCTTTGGTTCTTCATCAGCTTTTACCTCTAAAAATGTGTAAGTTACCAAAGCAGACAATACTTAATGAAGCAAAAGATAACTGAGTACAGATTCCATCTGTATTAAGAAGAGGAAATTTGCAAAAAGATAGTTGGAAAGGGTAGACTATTATGGCAGCCAAAGTGTATGAACCTGCCTTAAAGGGCAAGAAATAGCAGTGCTTCAAGAAAAAAGATTTAGCTCCAGCATCACTGTACATTTTTTTTCACAAATGTCTTGACTTTGCCTATGACTGTTATGTAGTATGCCATTACAAGAGTTAATGACCCATTAGGATTTCCTGTTAAAAATGGCTTTACTCAAAAGTTTCACACTCAGCTTTAAAAGAAAATTTTGAGCTCCAAGGCAGTATAAAAAGCAATAACCCAGGAGCTCAGCTGTGAGCAAAAGCCAGCAGAGCAAGCATCACATCCTTCTTACCCTCAGAAGCAGCAAACTTAAAAATGAGTACAAAGATATCTATGGGAATGACTGAAACAGACATCCCTATAGATAGAGAAAACAAGGCACTGGATGTGGATGAAGGAGTAGAGTGGAAATGAGATAGGTAGACATATAAGGAAAAAGGAAATAAAAGGATGATGGAAGATGGGAAAACAGATGATGTAGCACAAAAGAAACTATGAGAAAAGGGGGAGGGAGAGGCAAATAGAAAAGAGAAAAAAACATGCCGTTTGACAAGTTAAGAAGCTAAATGAGAGAGGGCAGTGGGGGAAGAAAAGTGGATGTGGAATTAAGGAGAGGTAGGAGAAGATAGGCAGAAGCAGAGAAATGGAATAAATCAAGGAGAAACAGAATAAGGAAGGATGAAGCAAACATTCACTGAGGCTGGTGCTTTATTTACATTGATTACCAGTTATACAAGATATTGCTGCAGGCTTGGAAGAGTATTTGGAACACTTGTGTTAGCAATTGTTGGGTGCTCTGGATTTCATAGACAACAGGGAGAATGTGCAACTGCTCATTATTTAGAAAACATCACCAAAAAAAATCCCACTGGATAAAATGCTGCACACATTTCCAAAGCAAACTGATCCTGCTTCCCTGGAGAATGAGGTCAGTCCTACAAACTACCTCTCAGTTAAGATCAAGGTGGAGAATTTGGAGCTGACCCTCCCTGAAATACATGTTTCTATCAACAAGTTTCTCCAAAATCACTAGATATTGTTAGAATTATTGTATACATTTTTATAAAATACTCTTCCAGCTCTGGGCAGAACAGCTGCATAGAGTGATGTTTGGAAGGAATGATCAACTCAATTTGTGTCCAAACTCAGAAGTGCAGATAGTAAATAACAATTTTCAGAGAAAACTGCTTCAGATTCTCCTAGATTTACAACACATCTTAAGGATAATTAAAGTATATGTGGCTTGAGGGAAGTCTGAGAAGTACCACTAAAAAAGACTCTAAAAATGTTAAGACTTAAACCATAAAAACATTTCTGACCTTTAGCACCACTGATAACAAGTCCCAGCTCTGCACAGACCGACACGCAGACAACTTCATGGTCATGACCAGTTAGAACAGCGCGAGGAGCTGGATAATCACCTGTTAAAAAAAAAAAAAGGTGAGAAAACAAGAAAAAGACAACAACAGGAAATACCAAATCAGATGTGGTTTATCAACAAAAGAACTTTGCTGTAATTTGCTTGAAATCATTGTGTCAGAGGAGCAGTGTGATTAAATATCTCCAGATACCAAGCAAAATATATTCAGATACCATAAAGCTTCAAACCCACAACTTCCCAATGTATTAATTAATTACTTAAAAGAACACAAAGTATGGTGTTACTGAAAGCAGCTATAATGCAAAGGTCTGCTATTGAACATATAGTCTCCAGACTTACACTATGAACCCAAAGAATAGAGGATGTGCCTTTAATAATGATCATAATTTGTTTCATGAAACTGCTGGTATGAAAAAAAAGAGAAGAAAAACCACACTGTACTAGAAACATACTATTACTGCATAGATAATATTGATTCAGAGACACATGGAATTGTTACAAATTAAAATATGCCTAAAAATACGTATTGGTATATATAATGATATATTTATTTATTTATAAATATTATATATATTCAGGACTAAAATATATTTTATTTTGGTTTCAAACAAGTGGGCATTTATGGAGTGTTTATATGACAAATAGCAACATTTCTGTTGTTTTTAATAATAACAGATGCTGACAACCTAATTGCTTAGTATTTGATATTGCTCTATAGGGAAGACAAAGTCAATTGGCAACAAAAAATTAGCAACTTGCTAGATAACACAGAGTCCACATCATTATATTTGTATTCTACAAATGAACTACAGAAAACTGGAATATTCCAAAGGACTGGAGCTCTGCCAGTGTAGTTCACATACTAAAAAAGATTACCTAGGGAGCTACAGATAAATTACTGTAACAATAATTCTATCTAAAATATCAAAATGGTTAATCTACACTTTTTTCAACAAGAATTGGAAGCAAAAATCTCATTAATACCAGTTGCCATGCTGTGTTGGACTCAAAGTCTTGTCTTATCTGGTTTTGCTAGGATGAGGGGTACAGTTGGTGAAGACAGCTACACTGAAACAGGCTCAATTTATTCTTTTCAAGATACTTGTCTTGAAACAATGTTTTGATTTAAACCGGTTTTATATGCAACTGACTGGACAACATGGTTGGCACAGAAGCTGGGTCAATGAAAAGCCTTAATTTTTTTTCTGTAGGGAGGTATATGCTACGAGCTACATATAAGGATTCAGAAAAACAGAATTTTCAGTTAGGAGCTGGAAATTGATTCTTAATCAAATACTAACCAATAATATTATCTATGGGATAATATAAATATTTGCTGGTAAGATATGCTTGTAATAAAAAAATGGATGCAAAGTTTCATGGGCAAGAGAAAGCCATTTTTATATCATTATTATATCATTGCCTAGTTAAACAAAAAAGTAGAAAAATGTGTTTTATTTATTTTCAATGCAGCCAGGTGGAAGTTGATGTTCCTGGACAAGCACAAGCTCTGTTCACTGAAGAGGAGATTATGTTCTGGAAAGAAGTGATATAGAGAAAGATTAATGGAAAACTCCCTCAACGTGAACTTTCAGATCAGCAAATAAGAGGCACAAATGACTTTGCCACTGAAGACCAGAAAGATGTAAGTCTTGTAGCCATGTTTACAGAAATGAACTCAAAGGAGGGTCACACAACTGACACAGGATGGTAAGACAGAAGGCTGCAGTGTTTGAAATGTTTTCTCTCTTCACTGCATAGGGCAGCAAAGCAGTAACCTGACTCTGCTAATGGAGAGTCACAGGCACAAGAGATGTCCAATAGCCCAGCAATTTATCTTACAGCTAATGGCACAGAGAGGTCCAATGGGTGAATGGCTGCACACCTTTCAACTCTGGAATAAAATGCAGTTTCCTTACTGGGAATACAGTTAAACACTGAACCAAAAGGGAACTATATGAGTAGCTAAAAAGTATTGCATGGGTTTTTGAAAGATATGCACCAGGAAGGTTCAATGAATTTAGTCTTCTTTTATTGCAGACACTCCCATGATATAAACAGTTAATGAAATGTCTATCTGGGTATGTGACTTGGAAGGATGTTTCAGACTCCTCCTACTCTAAAGGAAAGAAATATTTTGTATTCCAGTTTGAATTTGTTCTTATGTTAGCATCGTCCTTTAGCTTCAAGTCTTCTTCTCTAGGGTTTTCCTCACTTATGTACTTAAAGAATAAATCAAATAAATCACCCTTTTCAGTCTTTCCTTTTGAGTCTATTAACCAAATCAAACCCTTATAAACTCCTTTGAAGGGATGGGCTTGCCATTTTTTAGCCATTGTGGCAATCCATTTCTTTGCCTGTCTAGTTGTAAACTCATTCTCAAAATTTGGATATCCAGAAATGTATAGAACCATAGTTCTTGGAAATTTAGCATGAATCTACATTTTTTCTTGTCAAACTCTAACATCTTTTGTCATCAAAATTTAATAATGGTTCCATGTATTTTAATATCTTTCTGAACAAGATCAGAACTACCAACCATGGATTTACAGACTTCAGTTTTGGACACAATAGCACAGAATGTGTCAATCTGACAGGTCTAGTCATTCCAATGTACAGACACATTAAACATTTCTTAGCTCTAATACTAACAGTTACCTCAATAAATATTAGTTTCCCAAACTTTAATCTAGACTGCAAGAAAAGAATCTTTTTGTTCTGGAAACTGAAGATTTGAACTGAAAACTTAGCTTTACTGTTAGGGAAGGATGGATGGAAGAAGAAACAGAAAGATGCTTTGTGTATCTCATCAAAGATAGCTATATTTTGATTTTTATGATTTCCCCATCAACATTGCTTTGAGAACTCCACCTACTTTCAAGGTTTTCTTTTCTCCAAGTGTATTACATAAAAGCAAAAAAAAATAAGGTAATTAATTAAGTTCCAAATTTTCAATACTTTTTTTTCTTCTGTATGTCCTCCTGGAAAAAAGAGCATTATGCTCAATGGCCATCTTGGGTCAAGCTCTGATTAAAGAGGTGTCATCAGATTGCATCAAACTGGATGACTGAAATTATGGTATGGCTAAAATTTTTGAAAGGAAAAGAAATAATGCAATTTTCAAGAGGACATTTTCCTCAGTGTTTCATAGGAAAATTCTATAATATCAAGGAACTCTAAAATTCCAAAATACACCAAATAAGCATATTTTATTGGCTTCTTGATTTATAAAGGAAAATGCTTATAAGAAACAACTGCCCTGAAACATAGATCTATGAGTCTTATTTTGTCCTGTTTTCAGTAAATACAAATTAATAATGCAATATCAGTATTAAGAGTAACAGTCCAGCAGTAATTGAAAATGGGATTTTTTCCCCTTAGGGCTCAAAGAAAAAAATATCCACTGATACTTTCTACAGAAAAGGCTGTGGCATGACCCTCAGTCATATTACATTTTATTGCTAAGGAAAGAAGCTGTGAACTCCAGGAATCATTCAAAATCTAGCAAAATATTCTGTCACTGTCACATCACCACTGATAGATGCAGCCTGAGGTCAAAGGCTGCAGCTCTAAGGGAATTGCAGGTGAAAATATCCTACCTAAGAACTGAGATACCATCACTGTAAACTCCCTGTAATTTCCCCACAGGAGCACCTTTGAACTGAATTACTAGAGGGCAGAAGGAAAAAAAAAGTGCTGTATTTCCAAACAAGTAAGTTTTTCTAGAAAGTCTAAAATAAAACACATCTTTCCCTCTTGCTGAAGAATATAATTCTTAATATTATTGTAAGGCTCTTTGGGAACAGATGATGCTCTCACATGACAAGGAAAAAAAGAAGAGGGAAAGAAAGGCAAAAGACAGTGTTACTATTTCTCTCATATTGTCCTTTTCCAGGAATAATTACAGATTTCTATGGGGACACATCAAGGAGTCTTCTGTATAAAGAAACATGAGAGCACATGGCAAATTTTATCTTCCATTTCACCTCTCACTTTGACAAAAGCAAGTACAAGGCTATACCTGAATTACTTGCTGTAAAGAATTTACTTTGCTATTGTCTTTACTGTTAGGACTTTTCAAGGCATGCTCATCAGAAAACAAAATCTGAGACAATACAATGACTTTCATGGAAGTAAAAATGTAAGAGCCTTCGCAAATTTTTACTGTCAGAAAAAAGCATCTTGGAGTTTGATTAAAATATAAGGCTATAACCAATAAATATGAATATCTCAAAGCAGAAAACAGACAATAACAATGTATACAACATGAGGGAGTAACAGGTGTAAAAGAAAGGCTGCTGATAAGAAAATATTAATATATTCAAAATATTCCCAGCTCTGGGAAGCAGAGTCAGTTTGTTTGCTGAGGAATGTCGTACAAACAATTCACACAAGTGAGTGGGCTTTCAAGTACCTTGCACTCATCCAGAAGGTAAAATATACTGGAGGTCAGTAGATTATGGATTTGTAGCATCTCTTCCTATCTCTTCCACTAAATTGCTTTGGGATCTTGGGCAAGTTGCTGAACCACCCTGCAGTGTACAATTCCCATGGAGTATGCAGCATAGCATGGGCACATACATCTGTTGATAAAATACTAGAGATAACTGCATTATCTCAGGTGGATTATTGGCTCTTTTACCTACACATAGCAGCCTTAGAAGAGAGATGTCTTTGGCAGGCACAGTAGAGAGTAGTAAAAATTTGGCTGGCACAGTAGAGTGCCAGTAAAAATTACAAACTAGTTTTCAAAGAGCTTCTGCTCTGGCAGAGCAGTGTTAAGGTACTGTATTTCAAAAATTGATACCTAAATTGTACAAACTTACAAGTACCATAATAACTCCTTAAACAGACAAAGCAGGCAGCACATGTGCCCATGTGCTAGTGCAGGACCTTCAGTCAGCCATCCAGGCCTCTTTGTGCAGAGCACTCTGGTGACTTGTTTTTAAACTACTGCCATTTAAAGGCTAAGCTAGGGCATATTAAAATGTAGAAGGATATGAAAAAATAAGTGAATGTTCTGAGTTCAGAATAACTGCTTTTTCAAGATACAATCCTGCAGAACCCTTGATATTCCCAACTACTAATTGTTTCAAAATTATGTTATGAAAAAGGAGCACATAAAGGTATACTTCATGAGAGACACCAAAAAAAAGTACATTGACTTGACAAAGATCTTTGATTGTAATGTTTACCCTCCCTTTCAGATATGTACTGAATACACTCACTGGGATTGGATAAATTGTTAGCACCTGTGAAGATTATGTTATAATGCTAACAAACCCAGTTTACAGCTGATAGATACAGTATTTTCCAATGGCCAGCACAGTTGCTGTTAGAAAAAGTGGGGTTAACTCCCACACCTCTTGTGACCATCCTCTTGGAAGCTACAATAGGCAATGAGAAATGTCAAGTCCCAAGATCAATGAAATTTCAGGCTCTAGGGAAAAAACAGGAATAGCATTGATCCTTTTAAAGAACACCAGTCAGAGGGTGAATGTAATATATTGCATGGAGAGGCTCAAGAGGATAAGCGGCCAAGTCCAACATACTTACCTGACTAAAAATTCAATCAGCCTTTAGCACAAGCTGCCTACCCTTCCTTTCTTTCATGCAGGAGTCTGATTCCAATTAAAGTGTGCAAATTAATTTTTATCACTTCCAAATTAGTTTCTGAATTTGTGTCTGTTTCAGATGAAAGCATCTGTCCCTCACTTTTCTGCAATTCTATCATCCACTTTGGTATATCTGTTCAAAGACTCTGAGATAATTCTCATTTTCAAAGTCACTTCTTTGAAAGAGACTTTCAATAAAGTAATCATAAAATATAAAAATAAAACAGCTGTAATGATACATGTTGAACTCCAGGGCATATAATGTACTCTCATTGCTCCTTTTTGTGATGACTAATACAGTTGCCATGTAAGAAGAAATCTGTATACAAATTAGTGCTCAGCTAAAACAAATCCCTATATATCATGAGAAGAAAAATCAAAACATAAATTGTCAAACTGGATCACAATAATTTTTCTATTCAGTCTCTGAGAACTGCAAAGATTTACATTTCCCATATCACTTCAAACAACTAAAATAAGCAAACTATATGTCCTTTGCATGTGCTGTGTCTTACTAAGAGAAAACAGATACCTTTCACTGTTCTCGCAACTGCAGCAGATTTACACAATGTGGTCATCAACTTAATAAGGTGCAGATTCAAATTAGCTATTTCAGATGGGCAATTTGGGCTTAGAAAGTAGATATCTGACCTTGGACAGAGGACTAAGCTTCATTCAGTTCAGTGTTTTTCCAAAAGGTGATACTTACGTAAGCAAGGATAAAGAAACAAAGGGAAGTTCAACCTGCATTCAACCGCCCTTCGGCCTACAGGAAATCATCTCTTACTTTCCAGAAGCATTCCCAAACACCAGCCTCTTGTCTAGTCTAAACAGGACCTCCAACATCACCACTGTTGGAGCTTAGCAATGGCATGGCCATGAAACCAATGTTGAACTAGGAAAGTACAAACAGGGACAAGATTTGCCCTACATGCTGCTGTTGAAGGTATGCAGCATATCGCTCCTGATTCCTTGATTTATCTCTATATCTAATCATCATTACATGTAAGATCCATAAAGAAGAGCATAGAAAATAATTTTGCTTTCTACCAAATCTGGAGGTTCACAGGGGCCTGTCCTATGTTAACTTATAGCTGATAGTCAGCACATGCTTGCAAACATGGGGATGAGGGCTTTAATTTCCATAGTCTCTAAAGGTCAAGAACATAGTCTCCTACTTCCTGGGCAAACACTCTAATTAGAAGATTTCCTAAAAGCTATTTCAGAAAGCTACTATGTGGAAGAAATTGCATTTAAAATCTGGTAAAACTTCACTCTTCTCACAGTGATTGTGATAAGTGTCAAGACATTGTGACAAGTGCAAACTAAACCAGAAACTAATTTTTGACACTTAATGTAGAATAAAAACAATAACTTAATAAATGTATCGATTGGAAAAATTATTTTAAAATTATAAAATGAAGCTTACCATAGGCAAGTTTTCAACTACTGAGCTAGAGCAATCACTTGCATCTTTTCTCAATTCTCCTTTTTAAACAAGAGCTGGTTCTGTATTTCCCACAGACACAGCTGAGGTGACCCACTGAGCATATGCCTGTACAGGTATTTCAGCAGAAGGTTCTACAGAAGTCTGACAGGTTAGGTTGTTGACATACATGTTGTTTAGCAAAGATTATATCTACCTCATGAGTTCTGGAATATGGAATTTTAGCAGAATCTGTGAGAGGTTTGATCTGACAATCTTTTGCCTGAGAGTATTTCACAATAAATGATTGTGATTTCTATGTTTTTGAATGAAATGGTATCTACATTTTTCTATACAAATGTTAAACCACACAAACTGTTTAGGACTGGGGTTTTGCTTTTTCTCTCACTTAAGATTTTCTGAAACAATTAAAGTTCCTTTTGGTAATTGGATGTATTTAAGCTGAAATTGATAATTAACTGTCTTTCAGCTTAAAAGATAAGGTCAAGCATCTAACCCAGATAATTACTACACCTGAAATTTTTCCTTGTGTTCTTTACCTTCTTATATCCTGTGGTATAAAACACCTTATCTATGTCTCCAGGTGACAACATTTAAAAAAAATACCCCTTTTTTCCCTCTGAAAATATCATCTACATCTTTCTGGAAATACATTCTAAAGATGATAAGTAATTGAATTAGGTCTACATTGATCATATCACTTCCATTTTTCCTACAAGGTAAATCCTAACCATCTAACAGCAACTATAGGAGAGTAGATTAGGAAATATTTCTTTATTACTTTGGTGGCTTTAACTATGAAAACTTCAGACATTTTCATAAGGATTGTTGAGAATGCTTCAGTCTTGGAAATTAGTTTAAAGGGAATCTTAGTCATATGACCACTATCATGTCTGCTCGTGGTAGCGAGCAGAAACTACTAGTCATTACTTCAGCAGAAACACTTAGTAATTGTAGAAGTTTTTAAAGGCCCTTTTTTTTAATGCCCTTTGTTTTTGTGATCTATCCCCATTAATGTATGTTCATGAAAATCAAAGTAGCTGTTAATAATGATACATTTCCAACACATGCAGTTCTGGTTACAGTACAGTATTAGTATATAATTAACATATCCATGGTAGCTTTAATCCAATGAATAGAGATAGCAATAATAGAAATGCCATCACTCTTCCTCAGCATGAGTCTTCAACATGAATACGAAAAAATCTTACGAATATATTTCAAAGCTACCATAGTGGTCTTGGCTATTAGTCTTCCTGAGTTCTGTTACCTGTAAGATTTCATTTGACTGGACATTACTATCTGCAGCACAGTCTCCTATTAATCTGACCATAGGGCCTTTTCTTCAGCAAAACAGTGCCTTATCCATAGAGAGGTAGAGACAGAGAGCAAACCATACAAGCAATTTTTGTTTTCATTTCTTTCTGTCAGTCAGGTCATATCCTTCCTTTCATAAAACTAAAGATCTCCAAGGCAAACACTTCCAAAATTATATAGCTAAGATATTAAATCCGACATACCAAAAGGTACCACTTTTGTGCATTCAGATATGTAGGTGATGATAGAATAATACCAGAACTAAAATAATTCTATCTGGAAAAGAGTTGAAGCAGTTTGTATCATGCAGAAACGAGATGCTAATTGCAAGGCTGTCCAAGCCCTTTGTAATCAAAGCAGGTGAAGGGAAAGTCTAATGTTTTTTCTTTAATGAGAGTAGAAAGTTCTTTTTATTTTTCTCTTAACATAGAAATTATTATATGAATCACACAGGCATTCAAAGAAGAAAAATGGCATTAGCATAAAAAGACTGCTCAGACATAAAAATCCTTGTTAGACAGAATTTATCCATATTGGAGAAATACATACTAAAAATTCATGGAATTTAGGCAAAAAATTAGAGACATTTGTTACTGGAACACAATTTTATTTTTTTCTCTTTATTTCCTCTGTTATAAAATAAAATCTGGTGAGAAAGTGAGGCTTTTATCTGTCTCCCCTTAAGTCTGCTTACAGAAAAATAGAAAAAAAATCAAAATTCAATAAAAACCTTCCTGCTTAAAAATTAACAAAATATTTACTTTGAAAAAAAATCAGTTGAAGAAATACTTTCACTTAGATGTCTGTAACTGACAGTACTGCCTCCAGTCAGTATTTGAATCAGAGATCAAAACTGATAGTGACAGATTCTTCCATTTTTATCCAAAGACAAAATCCTTCTCTTGAAAATTATCATTAAAATTCAGAAACTTCTTTAAGTGAAATAGATTTAATGTTGTACAAACAGCTCTAGTATATGGTTAAAAGCTGCTCTTTAGCTGCAGCCGTACCTCTGGCTTGAGTGATGGGATCTTTAAATTAGTACTGCACTTTAAGTGCCCTTTTATATAAATTAATATTATTATTGTGTCCCCCTCACTCTGCAAAACACTGATAGTTAGTCCTGTGCAAATGAAATGTAAACTCTTCCTGATATTTTATCTTTTTCTATTTTTATTCAGTCAGATTGTTTCCCCAAACTATAGAAAGACCTTTCTCAAGAGAGTCTCATTTAATTCCATGGCATGTGAGACATTCCTTTTTTGAAAAGTCAGGCAGCTGATATAGCATGCTGTTGCACAAAAGGAGTAAGTTAAAATGCCAAAAAATATTTCCAGGGAAAGAGAAGTCAAAATATAGTGATATATGTCCTGTCACTTAAAGGCCACAGCCATCTTGTTCTAGTTTATGATGACATGATGCTGTAAGTGATAAAGGCAATTACAAACTTAGGAACTATACTCCCATCCTATTACCTCTTAACACACACAGAGTGTTAAAACGTTTTTTTGGAGAGCAGTCAGTGCATTGCTTAGCATGTGGTGCTCTTCTTATACAACTTTCAAACTGAAAGCAAAGTTACCGATATATTTGGTAATAACTTCTGAAACTGACAGAAGGAATGTCAAAAGGAATAGGTGTGACAGAAGACCTCTGAGAGAGGTGTTATATAAAGGATACTTACTGCTGTTTGGATTGTCACCTATAATGTGATGCCGGCCACTCCAGTACCAAAGCAGCAAGGTGGCGTCGCGAGACCCGGACACGATGTAGCAGTCACCCCCGATGTAGGACTCCGACCTGGCAAGGCAGGTCACAACATCCCAGTGGCCAAACACAATCTGAGTTAATTTGCCTGGTGGGAATGCAAAGTCATACATGTTCAGTTTTCTAGGGTACTTGCAGCATTTAGAAATCATTTACCATATAATTAATATTCAGTTCAAATGTAACTTTTGTCTCATGTCCCGTAATTAGAGTTCACTAAATGCTACAACAAGATTAAAAGATCACAAAGATAAAACTTTTTTTCCATTTTTTCTTTCGTTCCTGTTGAAGGCTGTGCTCTGTGTCAATCCATAGTCTAACTCTTATGTCTGAAAATCATGGCAGTGCAGCAGAAACTGAATATTAAGTGGAGTTACGGCTCCATCAGTATTTAAGCAATGGCATTAGAATACTATTTATGAATTTCATGAGTGATATGCATAAGACAGCACATGAACTTTTCCATAATTGTGCTACATTATTATGTTAAAAATGTGTGTTTGTTCTATGTTAATGTCAAACTAAAGTTTACTATGATTATCACCTCCTCCTTTCCATTATTACAATTAGTTTTTTAGCAATATACTGAGTGATACTACGCTAAGTAATCAGACAAAGCAACAAAATATTGTTTCTTATAGCAGGATATTCTACCAAATTCCTTACTACATGAAATAAATAGAGCTAGAAATAATAGATTCATGGAAATATTGTAACAAAAATTTTGGTTGATCCCTTTGATATAATATTTTTCCTGAAAAGAACTATGGTTTTCAAAAGTTACCATCAATAAAACTGTATTCCTTTTGCCTCCTTTATCTTCCATTAAAAAAAAATCTTAATATTATCAATCTGAAACAATAATGAAGGATTTTATAAACTGCCCTTTATCATTCATGGATGATTAAGCACAAGCATTAGATAGGGTACTAATAAGACAATAGTCTTTGTCCACTTTGTGACCCAGGAAGAGCCAGGGAGCTGTATTTGAGGTCACCTGTTTCTGTGGAATAAACTCGAAAGCTCTTGTCCCAGAAACCACAGATGAGAATGTAGCGATTATCTGCCGTGACCACGAAGCAGTGAGCATTGATCTGGATGCTCTGATCCACAAGGTCTGTGATCTGCCGTTTGTTCACACCAGAGTTATTGGCTGTAACGAAATGCAAAACACATTTTACATGTAAGCCATTCCAACACCTTCCTGTCATCCATTTACAGGAGAAAATGAATACATTTAACTTTCAATGAACTGTGAATTTGTTGTTGAGTAAGCATTTTGAATATGAACATTCAGAGCTGTCTATATGGGTGTCAGAAACACAAAATTATTGTGAAATTTCTAGTTCTCCTTTGAATAAGAGATAAGATTTTACAGGAGATGACAATTTCTTATAAGCTGCCTGATGCACTGTATAATATGTGGTAATAATTTTAGTGCTCTGCAGAAGTAGTCCCCCAAACCAATCTGAACCAGGGGAAAATGATAGAAGTCCATTTAAAATATGAAATCAATATTAACAATACTGTAGAGAACCAATTCTTGCTGGCTGGTATCTCCTCTACAGAAAACAGCTAGTATTGTGTGGCCTTGACAACCCCACACCTCCAGATGTTCAACCAGATTAAAGACATAAAGATTCAACAAATGAATGAGGGGAGACCTCATTGTGGTCTTCAGCATCCTCATGAGGGGAGGCAGAGGAGCAGGTACTGATCTCTTCCCTCTTGTGACCAGGGACAGGACATTTCCTTCATGCCAAGGAAAAGGCATGAAGCTTGGTTAGGGGATATTTGGGTTGGATATCAGGAAAAGGTTCTTTACCCAGAGGGTGGTTGAGCACTGTAAGAGGCTCCCTAGGGAAGTGGTCACAGCACCAGCCTGACAGAGTTCAAGAAGAGTTTGGACACTGCTCTCAGGCACATGGTGTGACTCTTGAGAGGGTCCTGCACAGGACCAGGAGTTGGACTTGATGCTCCTGATGGGTCCCTTTCAACTCAGTATATTTCATGTTCAAATCTAATGTGATTTTCCAGTACAGGAAAAGTAAGTTTTATCACCTGCTCCTCAAGCAGGAACCCAGCCCATGGACAGTACTTTTAAAAGAGGCAATGATATCTATAAACTGCCCTGACAGAGGGAAAAGGAAAAGGTTCATGTAGAATCCCACCAATCCAACTGCCCAATGGAGCTGTTAAGAAGGCTGCTAAGGACTGAGAGTCCCCAGCTAATGTGCTCTGTACTCCCTGTAACACAACAGACAAGATATGGCAACACAATAAAGATGTGTTCCACCTCAATATTAACTTTCTGAAAGTTCAGTATATAATCTAAGTTAATTTTATCTACTCCATCCAGTCTCACTGGAGAGGAAGACTTTTTTTTTACATGACAAGATCTCACACTGTAATATCTGTCTAAGTGCTAGATAACTCCAGAGGAGAGTTTATCTTTCAACAGAAGTTATGCAGGGAATCTTGACAACTAGCTTCAGTTAACTGCAGTTAGGGGAGATAAAAATCACTCTGAGAAATGTTTCTCCTAACACAGAAACACAATTTAATGCAGATAATAATCTGATTTTTCCCTATTTTTTTTGCTATTCTACTTAAATTGCTCACAACTGCATGAAATAAGAGATTCAATTAAAAAAAAACCCACGCCACCCTATTTTAAAACTGCTTGTGGAAGTTAATATCATGTTTGCATACATTCTAAGAACACATATTTAAATGTGACCCTCTATGTCCACCAGCTGAAAGGTAATGAATAGGAAATTACTCAGATTTCCAGAACAGGTGGGCACAATAGTTGTGCCTTAGCTTGTGTGAGAAAAAACTAAAGAGAAAAACACTGTCATTATCTGAGATCAAATGAAGAACACAGAATGAGAAAGCTAACTCTCCTGAGTGTGAACTTTATCTCTGACTATATTTTAAAATGTATTTTTTTCTCAACAATGCTACAAATTTGTCTCTAACAACCTTCCCTATCCCAAATTTCTGTTTCGTATTACTGAAAAAAAAACCCCCCTACAAATCAAACAGGTGCAATTAATGAGAATTTATGATTGTTAGGAAGTCCTGCAATCTAACAATTTTAGCAGATGTTATTTCTCAAATAATTCACTTTCTCAAAAATTCTGGATTAAAATACTATCAATTTAAAATCCAGTCTTTTCATTGTTGCACTATCGCCAACTAAATCCAAATCATAAAGTGAATGAAAATAAATGGATCTGCATCTGCACTGATAAACATAGTGCTGGCTGTAAAAACAGAAAATATGCTAACTCCACAGGACCCTCACATTTTATTTTACTAATGTGACCTGATAACGGAACAGAATTTCAGATGTGGGCTGACAGTGTAACTGACTTAATTGGTTGTTTCTTGAATACCAGTTGCTGGTGATGTTAATAACACATAGCACTCACGTAACTCATTCAGCATCAATAGCTAATGCTTTTAGTTCTCCAGGATTGACAAGAATAAATATTTTCCTATTTTCTGTGTTAAATGAGGCACAATATACAAATATAGCTTAATCAATAATTCCTGAAAATGCCAATTTCAAATATATTGCTACATTTTCATCTTGACATACCAATCAATGGATCCATTTCAATTGGAAGATGATGGGCTTGATCCAAAGAATATCCTGGGGCTCCCCGAAGGCCTACACATGAAAGGAAGAATAAAGCAGATAGAAACCTTCTGACAAGACTTTTCTAGATTCAGAAGTTCATTATTGGATTATTATGTATTTTTTAAATTATCTTTTTACTATTTTTTATTAATATTTTAAGATTTCTTGCTCTGTGCTACACAAATATACATTTGTTAATTCTTCCTTTATGTTGAAGTAACTATACATGTAGAAGCACCAACTTCACCACAACTTCTGCAGCCACAGACATTTATTAAATAACTCGTTTAAAATAGTATAAGAGATATATTTTTTTTACATTTGAGCAGAGATCTTAGCACAGAAAACAAAGTTAATTAGATTAAACATTGTTATGAGTTTCTTACATATGGAAAACTGTATATGACAGAAACTTGGACGTTTTCATGGATTTATCTAAAATTTTTAGCTGTAAAACTGTAGGCTACAGTAAATGTGCCACAATTATTCCTGTTAATTCTATTTTGAGCAGTCCTTAAGATGTTCAAATATGCATCAGGGGCTGCAAATTTAGTGTTATCTGCTCTCAGGCACAAATAGCATTGCTTTGGCCCTTCTGAACACCTTCCCTGGTATATAAATCAAATAGTCACTACTGAAAACACAATTCTTGTCATGAACTGCCATGTTGCCAAAGAATATCCTCCATATTAGGACATACAGACTTCTGGAGAATAAAGTCATTTTGTACTACTGCAATAGACAACTTGAGAAGGTAAAAGAAAAGCCAGCTCTGCCATTTTCAGAAGACACTGCTCTGAGAACTTTTTCCCTTCCTTCTGTCTCTTCTTTCAAAACCCAAGCAGTTTGGGACAAATCTTTACTGGTATTAAAGTAGATTCATGCACTCCTATTATGAGATGTCTACGTAAATGCCTCCTGCTGTTTATAAATTCCAGAGGAATTTATAAATTCCTTCACATACATTCTACAAACAGTGGTCTGTGCATACATTTCTGTAGATAAACCTATCCTTTATACTAGAGTTATGCTTTATTAAAATAACATTATGGCAATAGTAGGAAATTGATACCCTGTCCTGGATTAGCCTCCTGCAAAATAAGCAACATTGCCAAGCAGGATGTAAAAGTTAAGAAAATCATTACAATGAGGTTTGATTCTCTAAACAGTTTCATCTTCCTCTCTTTCTATCATAATATATTCAGAAAGTATTCCCTTTTTTTTTGCAATTTAGATAGAGGTTTACAAATGGTGTGAAATTTAATTTATGATTGGTTCATGCCTTGAATTCTGGATGTTTGCAACATGACTTATGTTTTACAAGAGTACAGAGGAAAACTTAAAACCTTACTGTCACATGCATCATAAAGGCTAACAAAGCTTCAGCTAAACTAAAGGACTTCTACAGTTTTTAAGGAAACCCTTGAACACCTGCATACTGCAATATTAATGAGATTAATTCCTTCACAGTAAAGTACAGGTAGGAATTCTGGCTTCTCTTGACTTGACAATCTGGATGACAAAGGGCTACTCCAGAACTAAATAGGCTTGCTCAAATAGAAGAGACATGAATGATGATGGTAATAGAGTACTTGGACAGAATCCCTGAAAAATCAAGGGAAAATAATTAGGAATTAGCCGATCAATGTTAGTCAAAGGTGTATTAAAACAACACAGGACAGCTTCTGCACTTCTAACATTGGATTCTTCCATTGAGGACATTGTCACAAAATACTTTAAAAAAAGGTTTATTTTATTTCTTTTCCCCTTTAGATTTTCACCTTTTGTTTTAAAGAAATGGGAAAAACTTTTTTATACATGTAATGTAGTTGCACCTGATAGAATATTATAAATGTTTCCAGATATTGCAGCATAAGGGCTATCACTGCAGGAGACTACCTGAAAAAATTAAACCTGTTTGTTCCTTCAGGTACCTCATGGCCCCACCACCTATTTAGCAATGTCTGGAACAGCCTTAGCACCTGCACATCCAGGTGACATGGACAGTCCTAATGGCAATATGGAGAAGTGAGCAGAGGGGCTGGAAGGGAGTTTTGGGATGGCCCTGTTAGATGGGCTTTTGTGAGAGAATGAGGAAACTTCTCTTCAGAATAGTTCAGTGTCCAGCTGCTTAGGCTTGCTTAGGGTCCCAGATAATCCAACAGTGACCCAGGGTAAGGCTTATGACAAGATCCTGAAATCTCTCTCAAGCAGCACATAGGGATGTACACTCTCAAGCATGCCAGTATGTTTTCCTGAAACCTGGGACATATTAATATTTGCTGTGTCGAGACCAATAGCAATCTCCTGAAAAGCATTATATCAAAGACTGAAGTAACTCCAAATTGATTGGCTGCCATGGTGATGTGCTGCTGTTAAGGAGAGTGTTTCTAGGAATGACACCAGAGAAAACAGAAGCTGTGATTATTTGACACAAACCAGAAGAAACAGCAAATTTTGGTGCGCAGGCAGGTGAGTGAGCTAAATTGCACTCAAAATTAAAGTTGCATTGTTAAGGTCTTCAAACTGGAATGAAAGGTGCCTGCGAGGACCTACCTACAGTGTTGTGCCACCGATTAACCGCAAAGAGCCTGCTGCAGGTGACGGTCACCACGGCAGGGATGGTTAGGTGGGGCAGCGTGTTGGCTGCCACGTGTGTGACAGGGGAATTGGATGGGAACTTCAGCACCATGATCACATCCTGCTGCATCTGATCTTTAAACATGAGGGGGCTCTGTGGAAGGAAACACTGTTGAGTAGAAAGGAGAAGAGAGCAGAAGAAAACAGAAGGGATAACACAATTAGTGAGGAGGTCTGAGGGAAAGCGAGGTTAAAAAAGAGCAGGCAAGCATGTGCACATACAGGGAAAACAACACTACCTGCGCATCTACTCTAGCGATGGAGGAGAGCAAGAGCACAAGCTATTATTGGAACATTACATGAGGATAAGCAGAGAATAGGTATAGTAAGGGTTATCATTATAGGGCAAAAGTTACTATTAGCATTAATTAGCATACAGTAAAATGTAAAATTAGTTAATAAAATTCAGATATGTCTTAATGAATTAAACAATTAATACATAATAAATATTAATTCTCTAAACTACAGCAGTTGAAAAAAGAAATTTTAAGAGTGACTCAAAATCTCACAGATATTTTTCTTAATGAATTCCTCATATGAAATACAGCATTTCCAAACATAGACAATTCAATTCTATGTAAAGCATATGCTTATTAGGGAGTCTTTAATCTAATCAGGTTATAATAACCTAAGCCTGTTTCATGATTCTACAAACAAAACAATTGTTTGTACATGGACAAGGATAGTTACTGAGTACAGGTTTTAAGGATTTTTTTTAGCCACTGTGATAACAAAATAAACTATTTCTAAAAGGTCAAATATTCCTTTCTGCTTATCACGTTGAATTATTAAAGATATATTATCCATATCTTAAGAATATAAAATAAATATTACCTAAGTTTGACTTGTACACACTTAAAATAACAACCATCACTTCCAGATCAATTTCCACTTTCGCAGTGTACAACTAGATAGAGCATTTTCCTTATAGATAAATAAAATGATTGAAACTACTGCATGAATTACTGTTGATTTACAAAGCTTAAAAGAAATATCTAGCTCTAAGCATTTTATCAAAGGCACTCAGGGACACAGAGATCTGTCTTGTTCAGTCTGGCTATTTCATACAATTCTTTGCAAGAAGCACAGAGAAGAATGTGATGGAAATGAATTTTGGAGTTTGAATTGAAACTCAAAATATACATTGCATTCTCCTGGGGGAATAGGCAGGAGGATTCCAACATGATTTGAACTCCAATACTTCATTTTTGTCAAGCAGACGTTGTTCATAAATCAGCCCCTAACAATGCATCCTTTAAAACAAAACAACATCCTCACTCTAAGGAAAGCCTGCAGTCATTCCCACCACTTGCAGAAACAAGAATGCAAATATATATTTATCAAGTTTATATTTATTAAGATGGGGCTTTCTTACACAATAATAGTAAGGAAAATCCAGGAGTAAATGAAGCTAAAGCTAGTCACACCTCAACCTCTGCTAGAGCCCTGTGATTTGTTGCTACCCAGAGCAAGTATGGCTGCATGGGCAACGGGGGGCATTAAAAGCGTTGCTTTAATGAGTACTTTATGACCTAGAAGGGATACCAAGGTTCAAAAGGAATGCATTCCCAGGCAGCAGTCATGTCTCACCAGGTGCATGGCAGAGCTCCGAGGTGGATGGGGCTCAATGAGCAACTGCGATGGCGTCTGTCCAAAGTTCTGTATCTGCGCCTCCATGGCCTGCGGGCAGAGGAGAGGGACTGTCAGGAGCAATATGCATCAAGGAGAGAGGTCAACACACTGTGTGACAATGCAGGCATATCCCAAGTCAGCCATGAAAAAAGTCCAGAAAATTCACCCGGTGCTCTCCTCCCAGGCTGCAGACTCATCCAAGTGTTAGTATTTTGTAGACAAGCTTTGCTTCTCCTTTCAAGCATGCTTCAGTTAACCAACTAACCATTCTCATCTCCAGTAACTGGCGTTATATGTGAAAATGTTAACCTGTGAGGACATGCAGTTCAGGTCTTGAGAGAGCTTTTGGGTTTTTTGCACGGAAAAGAACATATATACCTTAATAAAGTCCTTTGTAAGGAGGAAAGTATGAGGATCTCTAATAAAATAAGCCTCTGGAATCTTAAATGGGGGGAAAGAAAAGAAAACTGAGAAATAAAATTTATGTATGAAATATAATAAGAACAAAATAAGTACTATTTCAAAAACATTCATAGGTGAAAACAAAAAAGTGCCAGAAACAAATCTTGTCAGGCACATTAAGACTAATGCAGAAATCTTTCCAATTTGCATAAATTCACTGAATATTTATTTCATCCTTAATTTTATTGCATTTTTTCATGGCTTTCAGGCTTCATGGGTTAGAAACAAAAACTTAGCAATTTAAATGCATTAAAGATAGGTCTTATTTCAGAATAAATCTTGACTAATTCTATAGGTAATAGAATACAGCACATATACTGAAACGCTTCTGCTATTCAAACAGTTTATTCAAACAAAAATACAACTAAGATATATGCTTAAAAACTTTGGCAAAAGATTGTTACTTGTAGAAATGGTACTGTTAGAGAATACTCCTTATTTTTCAGACAGGTATTATTTTATTTGACCTTGTAAAATCCAGAATGAGGCGTTCATAGAAAACTAAACTGTCAGATTTTGAAATGCACAGTGCATTATGTACCTATATATATACTGCAGCCTGAACTACTGACCCTTAATATTTTTCTTGTGAGCTTTATGAATTTTTCATTGGCTACACAGAATTAACATAAAAACCCACCAAAACCATTACCATCTTGGTAAATTTTGTTATTTCTTTCAGGCAGAAATAAATAAATACTTCAGGATAAAGAAGAATCCTTTTAATGTACATATTTTGTCATTCTTACAAGCCAATCTGTGCTTTCCTCCACTTCACAGCACAGATGTAAGAACAGATGTCAGAGAGAGATTTCCTAACAGGTCACTGATGTCCACTACTCTTAATGCCCTAGACTGACAGGTATATAATGGAATACCACAAACAAACATTTTCTGAAAAAGAGACTTAATGCAAAGTCCAGTCAAGCAGCTGAAGGACTTTCAATGGATTGTAGCCCCAGCACATTCAATGCTGTAATTATACCAGTACAGGTGATTTCTTGTTTGTTGACTAATTCAGAGTGAACTTCAGCCTCCAAGGCACAGACTGTTTCTTGGGAACTTGTGAGCATCTCAGGTTTTATTAACATCATCTAATGATGAATTAATTTAAAATCACAGATGAATTTTATACAAAACCAATGCCCTTGTGTGGGCATATGTGTATATATATGTGTATTTGTCCATACAGCAGCTATCTCTGTGTACCATACAAGCAGTATGTCTTTACACACTGTGTAAATACCTTCACTCATGCAGACATTTTTTTAACAGGAATACAAAATTCACATCAGTACTTGCATTCAGTACTTCAGACCTGATTTGCCAAGTGAGAAGAAGGGAAAGGAATTATACTTGTTTGTGAATTTCATTTTCAAAATTATAAACACTGTTATTAACAATATCAGTATATATGAGTGTGATATATACTCCCACACATATCTGTCAATTATATTTTCAGAAAAGTAATTTCATTTTTCTTTTTTTTCTGAATAATTATCAAGGTTAATTTAATTCTAATTTTTCAAAGAATTCTGTGTTGAAATAAGAGTGTGAATTATATTTGGCAGCAATCATGAACAAAACCCAGATCTTCCTCTCCTACCCTTTATCGTGATCCTTTAAATAATACAGATGCTCTCACAGGAGCACTGAAATGAATTATTAATTTTTTTCAATGCAGTCCAGTTCTAATTTACTCATTTACTTTCATGTTGTCCAGTCTTGGCAAATTTTGATTGTTTGCCTGTAAATTCTGCACAAGTAAATTTTGTTGACTTTCCCTCTCAGTTCAAGTAGATTTATGGAGGCAGTAGAAGAGGAGAAAGAGAAGCAGAATACGATAACAAACTCACATGGATTTTTCAGATTATGAGGAATGGACACTCAAAATGTAACTATCAAAAGCAGCTATGATTTTACAGCTGAAGATGTGCTGGTAAATGCTCACATACTCTATGCTTCCATAATTTTAAAACATTTAAGTTAATGTCAAGTCCTTTTGTAACCAAACAAATGCAGAACCAAGACCTTGATATTCAGGGAATATTGAATATTTTTGCTGGCTTGCATTTACAAGACAACTGCCTGTCACTGACCCCATGGATAGTAATGTTATCCCTTTCAGTCAAAATACCATTTGTAAAACTGACACCTCTTAGAAGCATTAAAGAAACTGAACAATGTTTATTAAAATATACCCACAACATTCAGCTACTGCACTGAGACTACAGTCAGCACAGCACCACTGCTGTGCACAGCTACCACTGGAATTGTCCTCTGGAGCTCACAATACTCACAAAGGACAGAAAAACCTTGTCAAAACTTAACACAGAAGATAAACATAAGCACACAGAGATAAAGTGACTGGCCCAGGGGTATTCATAATGCTGCCTCCTATCAGATAACTTGACACAAAATGAAAAGCAGGTACAAAACAGATCTGTGAATAATAATGTAATACATTGATTTGTTTACAAGAGCACTCTGGCTGTATCTAAACCTAATCTGAAAACTGGTAAGTGTACACCACGGTTTTTCTTGAGTTGTAAATCATCAAACTTCAGATTTATTTAATGGTCTTAAACATTTGATTCTAATTAATCAATTCCTTTTCTCCCATCAGATCTTGAGTATTGTGTATTGTGTGCCAAGTGCAACGCTGCTCCCTGAGACACACATTATAGTCAATTTAATACAGATTTTAATAAAATAAAGTTTATTCCCATTTCACCTTCAAATGGCCTTCATGCAGAAACAAATATAAGCTTGAAATTCAGTGGCTGCCAGATTTAAAGCTTTCAGAACAGCAAAATGGCAATTATATTAGTTTTCTCTTCCTCAATAAGGTGTTGCAGAAAAGCTATTTAGTGAGCTGATTTGAGATTGCCTACTGTTTTTAATACACATAAAATGAGATTTGTGCTCCAGACCATTCAGGGAGTATCTGTTAGGATATGATCATGTATTCAGAAAAATAAAATGGCTCTTAGCATATTATTTGATAATAATAGGTCAGAATGAGGAAAAAAAATCTGCAAACTTGCTGGCAGTTCCAAGTTTTAAATTAGTTGACCTCACAGAAGCTAATTTATGCACTCAAACAAGACACATCTTCATAGGACTTAATAATGGTCATTTAAAAGTAATTTAAAGAAATCTCTATTATATATTTGCATACATTTTGGTCAAGAAATCAATAAATCAGATAATTGAATCTTATGAATAACACAATGATCAATATCCTCAATGAATTTTGCTCAAAGAAAATAATTTATTGGTTTCTAAAATTTTTATCTTTCTCTATATTTTTATTGCTTTTCTTAAAACATATTCAGACTTCTTACTACTAATTCCCATAATCCTGTTGTGTTTTATTCTTTGTTACCACATTGAGTTTTTTCTATAATCCATTTTCCCCTGTGCATGGGGACTGAGTCCAATGACGAGTGAAAATCTGAGAGGCATTTGAGAAATATGCACCACAACAATAGTCATCCAACACTGCCGTTCCTGAAAGTTTATTTTATTTTTGCATCCAAGTAAACATAGGAATCCTTTATGTGCTTTCCCTCCTGTGCAGCCAGCACACTCAACAGCCCCCAAGCACTGTCTTCTTCAGAGCAAATAAGATTGACAGCCCTTTGGTGGGTAGCATAAACAGCTTGAAATGTTTTTGTTTCGTCTGAGTGGTGTGAGATATTGCTTTTTTCTTTGCATCTACAGATGTTAAGCAGCAGCAATATCTTCAAGATTTTTGATAAGTTGATTAAGAATATTGAATTCCATTTTATTACTGTATGTTTGGAGAAAAGAAAAGCTGTAGTTTAAAAACAAGCAATGACTCAACTACTCTGGAAGCCTCGATACAGTCAGTTATTTAATCAGGATACTCAAGGGACTGAAAGATGGGCACTGAAATGGATTTTCTCCACAGGTCACTACTTTATTAATTTAACAATGGAGAAGGGGCATCCTCAAACTCATTCCCCTCACAGGAGGTATCTCACTGGATCCTGTGTGCAATTAAATGGCTCCCTAGCAGAACACCAACAGCTCAAAGCTGACCTTCAGCTTCCCTCCCAGAGCTGTCCACCCCTGAACTTCTTCCTCATCCCCCTGTGAGAGAAGAGAGTATTACAAAAGAACGAGAATGTGAAAGGTAAGAGCACCCATTCTCTTTACAGGCATGAGCCACATTGTTTGTCTCAGGGAGTGGTGCCTATTACCACTCACACTGACCTCATGAAGCTACTAATTATACCTAGTTCTTCCCTCTCTCACTTGTATATCTCTCTCATCCTTGCCCCTGATACTCCAATATGACTGTCATGACAAAAAAAAAAATATTTTAAACACTCTGCCAGCCTAAGCAATCATCTGGTTAATGGACTGCAAGTGGGAAATAAATTCGATACATCTCACAAACAAAAACAGAGCAGATGAAGCAAAAATACCATAAAGACAAATATCCTGCAGGCTGGACAGGTTTAGCTGAAAGTGTTCTTTACTCTTTCATGCATTCTCTCACTAGTAAAGTTCCCATGTGCCTGAGCACAAATGCTTCCATTCCCCTGAAAATCATGGAGAACTTCCTTAGGCTGAAAAGGGCTGATATCAAGGAATTAAGTGCTCCCCTCCCTTCCTAACTAAACCAGAAGGAAAAGAAAAATCCTATAATTTTTCTCATTCTTGTCTCTTTCAACTCTGCCTGGAACAAAGGAGTTTAGCACTGATGCAAGAAAATTCTCCCATTAAATTACACTAAAACTACAAAATTCTGTTTTAAGCAAAAGACTTTCACTCCAAATTCCTCTGACAAAGTCTATGTTGTCTATAGGGGCTTCTCAGGCCACACTGCTCATTTCATTGCATTCTTTTTACAGCTCTGATAATTTTTTTAAATGTAGGTCTTGCTTCCAGTTCATGACAAACAATTCCACTGCCTTTTCTTCCATGCTGTTTGCCTGTATACAAAGGCAAATAGGGAGCATCCATTTGCTTGTAGAGTCCATGCTGTGCAAAACCCTAAACATAGCCTGGGACTGAAGAAATTTTGTTTACAAATACATTCAAAATGCTTTCTTTTTTTTTTTCCTCATTTGTACAGTCTAGCCTAGACTAGAGTATTTCAGCTGGAATGTACCTACAACAATCATCTAGTCCAAGTGCCTGACAACTTCAGGGCTGATCAAAAGATAAAGGAAGTTGTTAAAGGCATCACACAAATGCCTCATAAAACACTGAGAGGCTTCAGGCATTGGCCACCTCTCTAGAAAGTCTATTCCAGTGGTTCGCTGTCGCTCTGTCAGACACAAAACAATCAGGCAACTTAGGAGGTCAGCTACCAAGGCCGGGCAGAGAGCAAAAAGAGACCCAGCCTCTCTTTATTCTTATATTTATACCTTTTTACAGATAGTTATGGATTGGACAAAGAGGTTACCACTTCTGAAATTCCACAGGTGAGAAACACAGTCCATCACATTCTCCACTCCAGAAAGAAGAATGAAAAATAATATCCAAAGTACAAAACAGTCTTTGGCTGGTTATATGGATTTTTTTTACACAAAATCTATGAGAACCTTTGCCATCAACTATAAACACAGCACTTTAGAAAATTCAGGGCGTCAGTTGGCCACACACTCAGCAAAGAAAAGCTTCCCAATGTTAAATATGAACTTCACCTGGCCAGCTTTGAACCATTTTCATGTGTCCCTGAATATCAGAGAGAAGAGCTCAGCATCTCCCTCTCCACTCTCCCTTCTCAGTACTTTAGAAAGTAATGAGCTCATCCACCACATATAAAATATTTTATTATTCTCATTTCGTGCCATTATTGTCTTCAGTTGAACTATTTCATTTCTTATGTTCATGTTTGCAATTATTTCTGTCCCATATAGATTGGTAACGTTTACTGAAACTCTTGTGTTCATTGATGTCATGCCAAATGAAATCATTGCTCTGTCATCATTCTTCCAAATCTGTATTAAGCTTGTAAAACAAAATGTTGCTTTCTTTGATTATTAAGTTACTGAGTACAGATATTAAAAAATATTTTAATTTATTTTAAAAAATAAATTACTTCTGTAAGAGATATAATAGCATGATTCAATAATTCATCAAATATTGACATAATGACATAAATAGTCAAGATTTTGAAAGACATTCATTCACTTC
>VZTZ01047394.1:1047663-1061089 GCA_013400955.1 Drymodes brunneopygia | reverse complement strand
ATATATATGTAAATTATAAATATTTAAGGTGACTGACTGAAATAATTTCTTATTACCTGAACTCCATATCCTCTTCATTATTCAGGCACCAACCCTGATGGTCAGATTCAAAAGGCTAAATGGGCAAAAGTGCTATGTGATTTGTTGGGTGACACGCCAGTCTAGATGATCTTTTCCATCTGGTGTTTAGGTCTACGGAACAAACTTCTCTTTGACATCTTGATTCTGCAATGCAAGTTACTAAAATGTACACCTGTAACATGGAATTTCCCTTTTGATACTACTCCTTTGTGTTACTCCTTTATAGGATGGTAATCAAATCATTACAACATACAAAATTGCAGATGTGTCCTAGTTTGTATTTGCAAACTGAACCCGATCAAACCAGCTGCATTTCCTCAATTTGACTCCTATTGTATATCTCCTGTTACTAAGAAAAAGTCCTCACTCTTAGGCCTTAGCAACATCATGTTCTAGTCTGGCCAAATGGTTGCTTTCTTCTTGAGTTTGTGTTGCTGGTTTAAAGTCTCAGGAAATTCAAGCTCTTGTTGTTACTAAGACTCCTTTAAAAGCTATCCTTGCCTGCATCTTTCTGTCTTCTTTTTTTTAAAAAAATCTACCACTACAGTCATAGCTTTTATATATTTCTTGTCATTCCTACTCAGGAGTCTTTGCTTTTAAGCCAAGTGTGTCTATTATGTCATCCTTTAACTAATTTATTTTTCTCCTTTGCATATGAAATACTAGACAGGATGATGAAATCTTAATTCATGTTTTTAGATCTTTGGGATGGTTGCCTGTTGGGTTTCTATTTTTTAAACAGAGGAAATTTATGAAACACACATCACTTTTTAAAAAGGCTCCTAGGATTCTAAGTGCACTACCTCCAATAATGAATAGTTGTTTCAAGATTTTCCTAAAGCAGAGATAAATTTGTTTATTTTTCTTAAATAAGAAATAAAAAAGTCTTCTTAATTTTTAAATACAGGTTCTCTTACTGGAACCACTACAGATTTTCAAAGTCTACAAAAGATAAAGTAAAAGAATTAAAAAAAAAAAAAGAAAACTGTCATTATCATACTTTAGTTGGCAGTCACTAAAATTTACAGGCATTTAAAAAAAAAACAAAACCACTGCTTCTGTCTGGGATGCTACAATTGTTTCCACATGTGAAAGGCAATGTATGACAGCAAGAAAGACTGAAGTTCCAGCTGTGCCATGCTAAAAATTACCAGTAGTACTTTTCAGTACACCATCAACTGCATTTAGAAGTCTCCTAAATTTTACAAGTGAAAAGTACGTAAAATAAAGTCTTGGTTTTTGTTTAGAAATGCCTAACTAGTACAATATTTGCACCACACAAGAGGAGTGTAGGAAAGGAGAAAGAAACAAGTGGCCGGGAGAGGCTGGAGGTGTGTGGAAGGGAGCAGAGGAGAAGAGGTCTGACAGTGAAGGTTCATGAGGGATGTCGATTATACTATACAATATCTCAATGAATTCACTAGTTTAAAAATAAGCCCCAAAGGTCAAGATGAAAAAATCCCATAAAGTTTTGGGAAGGTCACAAATATAATTTCTCTCCATTAACCATACCAAGAGCTGTCTGTTCCTATGGTAATTCCCTGATTTCTATAAGGCTCCCAATGACTGCCTTTCTAACCCTTTCTCTTCCTCCTCCTCCGCAACAAAAACTCCAAATGTCTATTCTATCCTTTTCCTCTCTTTGTTGTTCATCTTATCCTGCTCCCTCCCTCAAGAAGAAAGGGTTGTGTAAATGCCGATCTTCCCACGCAATTCCATTTCCTCTCCTTCATCCCTCATTATTATTTCTTTTCAGACAGAGAAGCTGCTCACCCTGACCTGTCCAGTTAAACTCTAGAGCACATGCAAGGCTTTATTCCAGACAAAACTTGATACTGCCTTTGGTTTGCCTATTATTTAAAAATAATTTTTAGAAGATCTTAAACTCACACATCGGTGATCTGTCATCATTTCTACTAACCAGAATGCTGAGCTGAAAGCAGAACCTAGTTATTCGGTGGAAATGAAGACAGTGGTATTACACATTTATAGTCCTACAATAATAAAGCTCCAGGTCTTGTGCAGGAGTAAAGATGCCACAAAAGAGAGAAGGCATTTGTGAAAAAATTTCTCGTTATTTTCCTCTCCAGAAAGGCAGAAGAAAGAAACTTCTACTGTTCTTGAAGATCTCGTGGGGAAAAAGACATGAAACAAACTCCAGTCTGGACAAAACAGCAAAACTTAGCATCTTTGTCTGTATTTCACAGCCTGGTCCAGAAAGAAGCTATCAGCCTGACCTCCACTCACAGCTCTCAACAGGCCAATTAAGCAAGTGAAAAAAAACTGTGGTATTTTTGAGGAAATGCTAGGATTGAATAATTCTGAAGGATCCCTAACTTTCAAGATGGATGACTATTTCATGAGCCATGAATGGTCACAGAAGCAGAAAGAGCCTGGCTTGCTGCTTCCCGCAGAGCTGCCAGAAAAAAAGGAAAAACTAACCAGGATGAGAATAAAATACAAGCAAGCACCCGAGACTTGTTAAGTCCTTGGGGAGTAATTGGGATTGAAGCCAAGGAAGTAGTATTGGGCTGTTTCCCATGGTTTTCAGAGATATTTATGTCATCCGAATAGTGCACAGCCTCTCCCACACTGCAAAATTTTACTCTGTGCAGACAGAAGAGAAATTTTTTTGGTGACCTCATCAGGGTTAATTCTATTTATTAGCTCTCCTCATTTTTGGTTTTGTTTAAGACACTGTATGTATTTAATTTTTAGGAGCACAGAATCCTTTAAGCATAGGCATCCTATTCATAAAAAGGCAACAGTAATACCAGTAGGAGGTTTTACTGAAACTTTGAAATTTCATGAATTTTTTTCTAATTAATTCTTTTTTTGTGGTTAAGAGCTTTCATAGTGCATGCTTACAGACTATTTTAACTATGCTTTTTCTTTTAAAAGCTAAATTGTGAACCTTAAAAATTAACAATTGAACCTTTAAAAAATAAACAATAGATGCATGTTAAGTTTCTGCAATGACAAGCCTAGTTTGGGAGGGAATGATTTTTTAAAGAACAAAAATACTTCAATATTTCCACCTCTTCCATGATTTTTCTGTCCATCAACTGAGTTTATCCTTTTTATAAAAAAAGTCCTAAGTTTTTTCCTTACTCTTCTTCCACTTCAGTCACATTTCCCTCCTCTATACTCTCCTCTTTTTTTCTGAGGTAATACACATACATTTGCATTCTATTCTCTAAAACTACTACACAGTTATACATTTTGTGTCACCTCCTGACAAATTTGGCAATCTGAGGAATAAAAAAAGGACTGTGAGTATTTAGAACAATATTTAATTTGTGTTATCCGGTGAAACTGGGTTTGGTTTTAGGAACTGTAGCAAACTATGCTACTGACCATACAATTGACTTTGGCCTACTAAAGTCACCAATGGATCAATGACTCAGACAGGATTTTAAACAATGAAGAGCTCCAAAGACCTAGCTCTCTGGAAAAATTTCCATCCATAATGTATCAATTAAAAAAGCCCCCAAAATCAAATTCTACATTAATTTCTCAGAAATTAAAAATTTATAAATATAAGCCTGAATTAAAACAAACAGAAAAAAGTGCAGTAACATAGAATGGAAGTTAATGTAATCACGGGAGGTACAAATGATTGCAGGTACTTACAAAGCAGTTGTGTTCGTATTGTGCTTAAAGCTATCCCCATAACAAAACATAACAGAATAAAGATTCCGGTGAAAAAGTCACAATTTTTCCATCTTCCCACATTGTACATTCTTCCTAACAAACCATTTTCACAGTGTTTGCTCACTGTAGTTTCAGATTACCCATTTAATGAGGTTTCTACAATTTCTCTTATGAGATGTGTAAGTCAAATTATAGCCTGTAGACCTTTGGAAACTTCTGCCATTACGTTTAAGCTTTCATGTCTGAATTTGACCCTGTAAGTGCTAGTTAATGTGGCATCACACCTAATAATATCCCTATATACATTGGCATAAGCAATTCTCCATATTCCTGTCATTCTGCCACCCATCTGCTTTGACTGTGATTTTCTGTCAAGCTCTTGAAATCCTGTTCCTAAGTCAGTCTCCTCTGTCCTCTCATCACTAGGATGCTCTTCCTTGAACTCTCTGGTAAACCAACACAGAGAATAACACACTAGGAGGAAGTTCGAGCAAAGCATGAAAGAAAGGGGCTCTATTAGCAACTGTTCATACCCTGCAGCAATTTGGCCAGTAGTTGATAAGAATTTGGATAATCATAAACAGGTAGTCTTTTGAACTGCAGGGAAACTGACATCTTTTATGTAGAAGCAAATAAACGAAAGTATAAGATTAAGTCTAGAGAATATAATTGTTGTGGAAAATAAATATTATTAATACTTCAAGTAATTAGTGACCTTTGCTGCCAGAAGAATGACTTACACGTGTTTCAGAAAGCCATTATGCAGAACATACACATCATATTTATTTCTTCTTATTTTTACAATTAAGGACTTCCCCTTCAGGAAAACACAAAAGAAAACGAGGAAAACAGGGAAGCAAACAGCAGAACAGGCCTTCTGAAAGCTGGGCAGTCATAAAAGAGGAAAGGGTACTTAATAATCAAAGAACGCATTTTAGCTGTGATGCTTTTTCTTCTGGTTTATTATTGAAGTAAAACATGATGACTGAAGACATTTTTAATGCTTGGAAAGCAGAACAGGCTCAGTAAACTGAAGTATCTATCCTGTGTATTTTGTTCTTGTTCTATAAACATAAAAACTATACAAAATGAAAAATGTTCTACTGCTGCTTTGACAAAAAAGGGATCTCAAAACCCTTGAATAACATCTTTTCTTGTTAATGAAATAAAATTAAGTAAAGTTGTGGGAATATAACATTAGTGGTTTCATTTTTCATCTGAACAGAAAGTAAGTGCAGGCTTATCTCTTTGCTCTCAGTTTCATCTTTCTATCACAAATCATCTGTCTTGTTCCCATCTTAAGAAGGTGCACTGAGATTTTGAAAGCCCATACTCTTTACTACAAATTGTGCTTATGATGAGACTCCAGCCATCTGCCAGACTTCAATTTATCCACTGCAGGACATAAGATCTATTTCAGAGAACAGGCAAACCTTCAAAACTCCCATCTGAAAAAAGACTGATGGGGAAGTAGGTAAAACGTACATACTGGAAGGTGTCACATATAGTATTCATCAAGTTTCAGTGTATAGTAGAATTCCAGTTTTGGAACAAGGTTATACTGTTACATTTAAAATAAATGTTCTCAGTTATTTGCAGGGTTTAGCTTATAAAGAAATAATTCTGTTTGGATTATTTCCCAGAATACATTCTTCAAAACTTCACTTTGTTCTTGACATAAATTGAAAACAATAATATAGATATACTGTATACAGGCATCAAAATGGCATTAAAGAGGCACATTATCAATATGTTTAAAGCATTTAGAAAGCTCAGCTTTGTATCTTTCTAAGTGAATGACTAGATATTTAGACTGAGTAATATCTGTTCCAATAAACTACTATGTGGGAAATGTTTTGAATAATGGTTAATTTATGCTGAGGTAATGACAGCATAATACAACTGAAATCTGTGCTAATAGGAAAAAAGAAGCCCCTTCCAGCTATTTCTGTTACAATTGGCTGCAGTAATTTTCACCCATCTCTCTCTCTTGCATAAAATATTACTTTAAGTGTATGTGAAAACGCTTGTTGCTAATTTTAAAAATCAATAATTGGTACCTGTCATCCATATGGAGAAAAACAAAACAAAAAAAACCCCTAGACAATAAAGAAGAAATTTTCATGCACAAGATCTATATTTTATATATTTCTGCAATAAAAGAGAGCAATTGTGGTTAATGTTCTTTTCATATTGGCAAAACATTAAACATTAAAAAGTTTGGGTAATACTTCAGGGTGTGAAATGCACATGGAATTTCTAATGTAGGTGAGAATGGGCAAAACAATTTATTCCAAATAATACTTCAAGGGGGCTGAAGTATTAGAAGATATTTTTCTGGAATATGGGTTATTTACAAATTCACTGCAGCATTCCTTTGATGAGTGATCTGAAATATTTAATAAATAGGCTGATTCCAGTCTCGTCAGCTTAATAAGTTACCGTGTGCTCCTCTGTTTGACCTCTCACTGTAAAGCTGGTAGTGTTTCTTGAGTGGCAGTGCTGAGCTCTGCCTGGATAATGAGCTTTTTAATCACAAGCACAATAAGTAATAAACAAATCCCAAACCTTCTAATAGGCCATTTTGGACAAAAAACCCACCTGTATGCCACAAACAAATGCCATTTATCTTACTTTATTGTCTTGATTCTGAAAAGGTTCTGAATTTCCCACAAACATGTTACAGCATGATCCAGGAATGATCATGAATTCAAAGCATCATGGATTTTCTGAAATACTACTACCTCTCATCTCTAACATACTCATTAACTGGAGATATTATGATCAATCATTACTCTAACTGTGGATAATTGTTTTAAGCAATGGTAGAAAGATGTTTTTAAATTGGAGTCCTATGGATCAGATTATGTTTTCTGATTGCTTGTCATAAATGGCTTGTGTTCCTTAGGGTAGGTCCTCCCAAAAAGTTATTTCATAGATAAATTGGATGCATAATTAAATTTTTTTGGCTATTCTGAAGGAAATGCCTTCTGAAAGCCCTTTTCTCTTAACAACAAACAGATGAAAGTCCACACATTATTATCCAAGTAGAAGTCTATACATTGGGCAACTACTGTGTGGTAACTGACCTCATGCAATTTATATTAATTCCTTAATGAATATTCTGATTTAATACCTCTTCTCCTATATTCTGTGTCCTCTGCAGGAATTTTTACGTACAGAAATAGATACCTTACCCTCAAAAAGTCCCTGTGTTTTGCTTTTTGATCTACAGAGGGCTATCATAACAAAGTGACAGCAAATAAAAACTCTTCCTTTTCCATTTAGAGAATAATACTGAGCTCTGAAACTTGCTGGAAAGACATACAAATTACTATCTTATATCCACAGATGTTCCCAGATTGAAACATAAAAAAATCCATTAATATTCTGTTGATAATCTCTTAATGCGAGAAAACACAGAGGTCAAAAAACCCCAAACCACTATCAATTTGGAAAAAAAATCCTTGTTCTGAATGTCCAGGAAAAACATTACTTGAGAATGAAGAAGAAGTAGATTTCTTGACAAAAATCAATAGAATGCAAGTACACATTTCTTAGAGAAGAATAGAGCCCTTTGCATACAGGCAAATAATTTCTACTTTGATGACAGCTTTTACTTGAATTTCTTAACTTAACTTTGAAAAAAGCAGAAATTGATACATGCAGCTTCCAACTAATTTGACCACTATCCATATTCATGCTTAAACAGGATTGCTCCTAGAAAGGAAGCAAAGACCATCCCATGTATGGAGGCAATTAAATACAAGTGAACATACAAGTGGCCAGTGCTGTGGGTACAATTCAATCAAGCAGATCCATTGGGGTGGTTTTGATATTCTTGTCACATCAAAGAAACAGCTCCCAGAAGAAAAAGATCTTAACAAGTTAAAAATGAAATCAGAATAAATAAGAATAACTCTGAGAAAAAGGAAGAACAAGCACTTGTTGGCAAGGGCTGGCACTACCTTGAAAGTGTTATATAGTGCTATTAGAATAGCATGTTAATTTTTTCCTCATAAATTTGCCAGAATCAGTCGCCAGGGAAGGGCTAGCACTCCAGCTCCCTTTGTTAAAGATATATCTGTCTTGCTGAGTCTTGACAGCCCTATCATGTCAGCCCTCTGTAGTAGCAAAAAGTGTTTCAGCAAGGAGGGGAAAAAAAAGAAAGGAGAAAAAAAAAGAAGTGAAAACTGATGTGATCTACTCTGCTTCCTGTGGGCATATTTCACTATAGCAGATCCAGAGGGATGCTTTGTTATTCCTGTCAGATCAAAGAAAGAGATAATAGAAGAAAATATAAGAGGAAAAAATATAACCCAGAAATGAGGGTAGCTGAAAAGCACTGCAAGACTACTGCATTATTATGACTTTTCAAATTATTTAAATATGCTAAATATCAAGTCATCACCAAAGAAATAAATATTGCATAGGCCATATGCTCTGTTAGCTGCCAGAAAAACTGTCCTACCAGGATTAGCTTATGGGCACAACAACTGCCTGTCAAACACTAGCAATTTTAATCATTTTTCAATTTGCTGTGTGAGCTGCGAGTATGCTCAGGTATCTTGACAGGTGCACGGGAAAAATATCTGAGCCCACTGGGTTCACACTGCCTGGCTTTAGTACACCCTTGCAATAATTCCTGCTGGACTGGGGAGATCCAAGCATATGGTGAAGATGCAACAGTCACAGGAAAGTAATTGTACTGCACTGCTAGACTGGATTTACAGCTCAGCACGAGGATGATACAAAGTTAGCCTGAAGTCCAAAGCAAACCAAAAGCTGAAATGATTTTTCAAAATATTTCTAATCACGAACAAGGTGAAAGTCTTACAAAGAAATAAACAGAGATCTGGCTATGATTAAAAACAACCCGAAACACAAAAAGCAAAAACTAAAAAAACCCAACCAAAACCAACCACAATCAAAAACCCCCAACTTGTACTTTTCTGCGAGTAGATGTGCTTTCAGCACTCCATGTGATTAGCCTTTTATGTAGTAAACTGTCCACTTAATTATTTTGTGTTTTCATCTACAAGGCATTAAATTATGGTAATAATAAATAAAAATAATTTTGTCCCATCTGTTGCATTTTCTAATGACCAGAATGGCTGTGTTGTTTCCTTTCAGCCACAACACTTTGTGTCATACAAGTTCCTAATTTGAAAAAATCACAACTTGATGGAGTTTTGAGTGTCCACATTTCCAGTTGTCTGGGGAAGAAAGGGACTCCTAAAATCTACAGATATTCTGGGAGAAACTAGGGGAGAAACTATATTTGACCAAAGAAGTGGACCAGTAACAGTAGTGGACCAGTAACATTGAAGCACTATAAATAAATCAGATTTCCTATATTGTTCTTTATATATTAGCATTCTCAGTATCAATCCCCTGAAGTCAGCCAAGTCTGTCTAGTGGAAAAGGACTTGGATTATGATGCAAACTAACAGTAAAGACAATTGCAAATAACATCTCATGTCCAATATAACTACTGTTTACATATTAAAAAGAGATACAGGCTTTGTACCAGGGATGTTCTGTCATGTTTCTCCACAGGAGAAGACTGTCATGGTAAAGTTCATTATCAATTACAGCTTTACAAGTACAAGATGAGTTAAGCTGTCATAATTTTCTCAGCCAGAAACCCTGTGCTGTCAAAGAATGTCAATTTTTAATCTGACAAAAGGAAGAAAATTATCTGTTATTCTGACCTCTAATTTCTTGACATTTTAATGCTGTAATTGCTGTGGTTAGTGCTGCAACCATTATTCCACCTGTCAAGTAAGAATGAATCAATATCCTTAAGCTGTTCAAGTTTTAGCTTCCACCTCACTGCTTTTATTTTAAAAAAGGTTGAAGTAAAAAAAAAAAAAGAAAAATTTTGGACCTGGAAAATGTTTATTTTGTTACTTTTTTTTTTCCTCATTACAATATGAAAATCATTTTGCAATATGTGACTAAGAGAGCATTACAACTGACAGAACTGGAGAATTTACCAATTTCTAATCACAAAAGACTGAAACCACAAAATCCAATTTCATACTTTTATTCTATGGGGCAAGTAAATCAGGACTCTCCTGTTGCCCTCATAACTACTTGAGATAAATTATCATGACCAAGCATTTTTTGTGGTATCAGAAATTATGAAGTTGTTTGAAAAATCAAAATGAGTATGGTGAAATGAAATCAGTCTATTTTACCCATCCAGTGCAGATCTTAAGTTGCCAGAGAGGTATTACAGGGGCAGATGTATGTGATTTCATAGTAATCTAAAACTTAACACTATCCCAGTATTATGGTTTCTATCAGTGGGAATTTTCAATATGGAAAATGAAGAAAGCAAATCAGATGGAAATTCTTCTATTAAACAGGTCTGCAAAGAACAATAACACAGGATGGCTGTTTTCCCAATGTTAAACAGCAGCGATTTCTTGAAGAGCTCCCAAAGAGCATGAGAAAGACGTAAGGAATGGCAGGGATCAGTTGTTCCACTGCTGAATGTTCTTTTGTAGATAGATGACTACAGAAGTGACTTCTTTAACATTGTTCACAGAAAGTTAGGAACACATTCTTTAGTGGTTAAGTGAGGTGCCCAAGCAAAGGCTGAAAGTCAAAGGGCCAAGGTATAGCATAAACATGTCACAGGGCTCCACCTTTTAAAATTACGTCTTTCAATCAGCTCAGGCCTATATGGGAGGGTATTTTTTATTCGGAGACTTACTTCACTGGATAGATTCTGCTAGGACTCAGTTCAGTATGAAATTAGTTATGGCCTCCACTGCCATACTTGAGCCCACCGGTCTGATAATGGCTGCTGCCAAAAAGTTTGCAATGATTGGCTTATTTTACAGCCATTTATTGAGAACATTCACCATCTTCTGTCACACAGGACCACAATATTTTAGTTTATCTAGAAAATAAACATCAAGAGTATTTGGATACTGATAGATGCATTTTCCTGGCTAACTGCAGAGTGCAATTAATTCTAAATTGCAGTGTCTCTAAAGTAAAATGCCAGATATCACCACTTGCCACTGTAAAATATGATAAATAATTATCACTATTTTTAAAGGTGCTAGTGTTCTTATCCTTACATTTCTGTATTTACAAGGGGTCTTCAGAGGCTTTTAAAATATAATTTTGTTTTTCATTTATTTTCTGGAATATTTATCAAAATCCAGAATAAAGTCAAACCAACCCAAACAAACACAAGTCAAACAACAACAACAAAGAACCCCCCTCCATCATCTATACTTGTAACAGGAACATGACAATCAAATACATGGTCCTCTATATCATCAAGATGTCAAATGCTTTATTATTGGCCAGAGAATGTCTGCTAGTTTCATAAATAGAGCCCAGGAAAACAGAAAACAGGTCTAAATCTATTTATATTTAAATATGTACTATAAATTCTGATTAAAAATTAATTAAAAATTTTTTTAACCTTCTTATGACAAACCAAAAATCAAAAGCCCTGAGATCTCTTGGAGGAGAAAGCATACTATTTTTAAATTGATGCATACAACTTTTTTATCTAGGTACAACAAAAAAAAGAAGTATTAATTTTTTTCTAGTCATTTTGTCTTCTCATTGCTAACAATGAATTTTATCTGCAAATCTAACTTGTAATAATGAAGATTAAGTTGTGCTTTTAGAAATTTACATGGTGTAAATTGCCTAAGAAGAGGTTTATATATTACTGACAAGTGAGCTAACAAAACATGTCCATGAATTCTCTTAAATTTCTGGTGACAAGTTATACATGAAAGCAGAGCCCCAGGAGAGCTGAAGAGTCTCATCACATCATAAGATGTTAAATAAGGTGCACAGACAGACAGATAGACCTCAATCCTACAAGCTGCCCTGTGGGAGTAGACCCTACAAGTCAAGACACAGGAGTCTGCCCATGCAGATCAGGATCCTAAGCCATGCAAATCCCTTGTATTCATGGTGCTTTACACCTGTTTTATACTTTATAAAGCATTGCTTCTTCTTATCTCTAGAAGACCATGACTCTTCTCATGCTCAAATCTTTAAATCCAGAAAACTATTATGCAGATGTCAACATTAAATACCTGAGGCACGGAGAATCAAAGCAATTCTGGCCAGTCTTAAAATTAGGCAAATATTAATTGTTTAGAAAATCTAAGCTTTGCAGTGCATGTAGTGAAAGTCCAGTTCTAGGAAGCCTGGGGTCTGAATGGATTTTTAGTTCTGCTCCAAAAAAAATCACCTAATGTAACAGAATACAGCAATGCACACCTAAAAAAAAAGAAAATACAAAACTCGATAGTTAGCTGAATGAATGCTTTCTAGAATCTGCTTCTTTCTGAAAGCTGTAGATTTCTATCTCCAAGATTGGAAACAAACAAACAAACAAACAAACAAAACCTTATTGCCTGGCAATGTACATTATTACTGTTTTGCATACAGCAGATGGCAGCTATCTGGGGGAATGGAAGATTGTGTATAGAGCTTCATCACAGCAGTACTCATCTAGCAGCTGTTGCTTCTTCACACTTTTCACCAAATCTCAATTGTTTTAGCCAACAAATAAATGGCACTAGAAAATTATCATGCAAATTAATAGGTACTATGAAACCATCATTAAAATTATTAGTCTTAATGAAAACAAATATAGTCACTGGAAGGAAATGTATCAGGATAATTAGAAAATGTTTTTTTTTTAATTTACTGATTAATTTAAAACACTCGTATACATTTTCAAATATATATATATTTCATTCATACACGTATACAAGCAAAAATACTTGAATGCACAACAAATAGAAAACATTTTCTATTTCGGTAACAGTTTGATTACATTTTCTGTGATTAAAAGTAATCTGAATATTTGCTGCTGTCACTCTAGCAAAAAAATTCTTTCTCAGACACATATTCTCACCAACATCAGCTGACTGTAAAGGTTAGATTTTTTTCCCCTATGACTATGATGCAGGGTTTTTTTCCAGTTTTCCAGTTTTTAATCCAAGTAAATTATAAAACGTAGCAGACACTATATTACAGAATATAGATGGCATCATAATTTCCTGCACCATAACTGAATATTAAATCTGTTAGGGTCATTTGTTTTACTGCTAGTTTATTCATACTTGCTTCTGAAGTCACCTGGGGCCCAAATTCTAAATCAAGTCAAACACACCCATTTTCTCCACCAGTCAAAGATGGAAAAAGTGCCATTTCTTGTGAGATGACAGCAGCTTTTAGCATGAAATGACAGTGAACACCTACCTCCCTGAGGACAGGATCAGTGATACTGTCCAGGTTCACAGAGCCTTCATATGTTAGGTAGTGGAAAACATTGAGAGCACGCACAGCTTCTGGTCCTCGTTGCTTGTAGCCAAATATAAGGTCAATCCACTGATGAAGCTGACATGATACAAACTCGCTTTCCAGGGCCTGCAAGTGAAATTCAGGATTAGGAAGTAACCGAGAAAACATAGTGGGCATCATTACATTTTCTCTTCAGGCTTATTTGATATATTTGAAATCTTTCAAACATTAAAAAATGTAACTTATTCTATTGATAGAAGCACTAAAAAGATATTCTCTTTTTCCTTCACCTTTATATCATTTTCTTCTCAGCTACTGTGTTTCTCCTAGCTGCAAGGGTTTTAAATATTTCTGGGCTTTTCAAGTAAGCTAGGCAATTTGTCAAAAAAAA
>VZTZ01047394.1:982170-1047644 GCA_013400955.1 Drymodes brunneopygia | reverse complement strand
AAGAAGAAAAAAAGAGAAAAAAATTCAAAAAAGCAGTCTTCCAACTCATTTTCAAACTAGTTATAATTAGTCTTAAATCTAAAATGGAAATTCCTCCATTATTTTTATCACAGTGCCACTACTCAGCACAAACACTTCCCAGCTAGGACAGAGCTTCATGTCTTCCTGAGGAAATGTCAGATTTTACAAGTTGATAAACTTTGGGAAAAGATTATTCATTTTGTTCATTTACATCAAAAGGAGACTGCTTCAGAACTAATCATCAGGCACTGTAGTACCATGCCATGCCCTGTTCACTGGCAGCAGCCCCCTCTTCACCACCCCACAGACATAGAGCAAACCATGCCTGGATCATCATGCAACCATTCCTCAGAGATTTTCCCTCTAATGCTCCTCACGGAAGAGAACCTCTCTGTGCTTTGGTGGAAAGCTGGACCCTTTTCTGTCAAAACCAGTGCCTATTATCTCTGATGAAAATGGATGGGAAGGCTCAGGCTTCAGAGCTGACATGTAGCTCAGTTTTCAAGGGCTTAAGTTCAGCATACTACAAAAACCTACAAAGAAATGTTGCAGACAACCATACAAAATTTTGTTGTTTCCTTTTCAAAATCAGAAGCCATCATATGCATAATGCAATATTAGTAAAATAGCATTAACATTGTTTAATACTAAATACTATTAAATTAACACAATTTAGTTTATAAAGCATGCTTCCCAATAAATAATTTAAAAATGCTATATCCTTAATTATATTGTACTGAGCATGTACAACATGATACAGTCAGCAACTACATCATTTCATATAATCCTTTCCATAGGCCTTTTACCTCAGTTAGAGTGCAGGATGCTAGCACTCAAGGATAAAATTAGGTATGCCACAGCAACAACCAATAAGGCATTTCCTTACTTTTAAATTCTCAATTTTTAATGTTCCTTTTGTATGTAATAGAGCTTTTTAAGAATTTAGAATTTAAGGCCACTTATCTTTCTAGCATCCACCTCAAATCAATTAACAGCAATCAGCCTAAGAGTTCTTTTAAGTGTCTGAACTCTGCATATTTATTCTTTTGATCTGTATATATTACTTACTTATTAACACATAATTAACAAAAAAACTATTAGGCATTTCTTTTGGCCAAAATTAACATTTTTATTTTTAGAATATTAAGAGCATTTCAGGAAGACAGCAGAACTTTTGATTACTCAAAGCTCAGACAGTACATTTGAAAAAAAATGTTGCTTGGGTTAAATGAGCATATTTCACACTTTTCTCATCTAACATCCTCTCAGTGGTGTTAGAATCTCAGAAACATGGAACTATCAGACAGTTTGAGTTGGAAGGGACCTTAAAACCCCACTGCAATGAACAGGGACATCTTCAACTGCTTCAGGTTGCTCAGAGCCTTGTCCTGACTGACCTTGAATGTTCCCAGAGATGGGACATTCACCACATTTCTGGGAAACTTGTTCCAGTTTTTCACCATCCTGACTATAAAAAATTTCTTGTCTGAATCTATCTTCTTTTCATTTAAAGCCATTACCTGCTGTCATATCTCAACAAGTCCTGCTAAAAAGTTTGTCCCCATCCTTCTCATAGGCCCCTTTAAGTACTGAAAGGTCACAATAAGGTCTCCCCAGAGTCTTCTCTTGTCAAGGCTGGACAATCCCAGATCTCTCAGCCTGTCTTCATAGGAGAGATGATCCAGATGCCAGTCATCTCTGTGACCCTCCTGCAGACCCACTCTAACAGGTCCATGTCCTACCTGAGGACCCTAGAAGGGGATGCAGCACTCCAGGAGGGGTCTGTCCAGAGCAGAGCAGAAGGACAGGAACACCTCCCTTGACCTGCTGTTCACACTGCTTTTAATGCAGCCCAGGATAAGGTTGGCCTTCCAACCTGCAGACAGACTTTATTGGCTCATGTCCAGTCTCTCATCCACCAGCATCCCCATCTCCTTCTTGGCAGGTCTGCTCTCCATCTGTTCAACCCCCAGCCTGTGTAGATACTGGGGGTTGCTCTGACCCAGGTCAGCACCTTGCGCTTGATCTTGTTGAACCTCATGAGATTCCCATGGGCTGCTTCTCATACTTGCTCTGGTCCCCATGGATGATATCCCAGCCCTCAGGTGTGTCAACCACATCACTCAGCTTGGTACCATCTGCAAATCTGCTGAGGGTGTACTTGATCCTTCTGTCTATGCCATTGTTGAAGACATTAAATAGTAGCGGTCCCAGTGCAGACCACCACTTGTCACTGATGTCTGTGTGGATGGACATTGAGCTGCTGACCACTACTCTCTGGATGCAACTGTCCAGTCAATACCTTATGCACTGAACAGTCCACCCATAGACTCCATCTCTCACCAATTTAGAGAGAAGGATGTTGCTCATGGGATGCAACTCATCAGGCGCCATAGATGCATGTTCAGGTTCCTCAGGTGGCCACAAACTTGATCTCCTCTAAAAGTGAGAGGGAATTTGCTCCCTGAGTCCCCATTTTGCAGTCCAATCACTCAAGAGGTGTGGGAAGAGAGGTTGCCATGGAAGACAAAGGTAAAAAGTACCTTTAGTACTTTGTCCCTTGTTACCAGTTTGTCAGTCTTGCTCATGATTGCACTTTTTTTGACCTTTCAAGGTAGAAGTGTTAAGAGAGTTGAACATATATGTTGTATTTCCCTAAGGCAGTTTCCACTTGGATGACCAGCCCTTACTCAGCAGCTTTTCATTTTAGAGAAGATCTTACTGACCCTGGCAGGTTTGGAGAACTTCTATTTCACATGGATTAATGGTTATTTAATAAATTATTAAATGAGTTACTTTTTAATACCTACATATCATGTCTTTGTCTCCAATTATTTAAACAGATTTATTGTACTATGTTTACAGGTATAATGATCCTTAATTCCTTGGGGAAGAACCTTAGTTTCTTGAAGAAACTTTGAGGAAATTTGTAGCAAGGGAATTTAATTATTTTGAACTACTATTTTGGAAGAGTGGAAGCTGTGTAATGTAACACTGGTTTGATGCAGAATTTAGGGAAAAGACAGAGTATAAGGTGGAGAGAGGAGCCAGAGCTGTGAAGAAGAATGGCTCTTCATGGGCCTTAGCACTGACAGCCTCCAGCTGCAGGATGAAAAGGGTACTGTGTGATGTTCACAGCTTCCCAGTCGGGGAGTCCTGTGGAGTATAGCACCGGGCATGAACAACAGGAACAGTGCCCTCAAGAATGTGCCACCAAAATGCTACAAAGGCCCACCTCGCACTCAGTGGGTCAAGGCTTTATAATCTGGATTTATTTTAGTCAGGGGAAAGCTTCTTAGTTCAGGTCTGACCTGGTTTGCTGTTGTGTTTTCCAAATACTTCTGCAGTGCTACTCATGCGATACTTGCAGAATCCTCTCCCTAATTTGCTCTAATGCACAGGCTACTCCCCCTCCATGTAAGTGCCTCCTGAAAATTTATGAGCTGTTCACTGTCAACGGTAAATCGTTTGGTTTCTTAAGAATATGCAATCCTCAGTAGGGAATAGGGTGAGGTAATTTTCTGTATAAAACATAATTTGTAGGTACAGTAGGAAAAACATACAGAAAAAGATAATAATATCCTTAAAATAGGCTGGTGGCAGCCATAAAGATCAGCACTTTGGATTTAAATTATTTTGGAGGTTTTAATTTTCTGAGCATTTTTNAAAGATTCTTGAAGTTAAACAGAAATGAGCCAACATCCACCTTGTTATCTATCATAATTAAAATGCACACAAAACAAAATTATTTGAGCACTCCCAAAATGAACTTGTTTTAACTGTTATTAGGGCTTCATTTTCAAATAGCAATATTCCAGTCAAGTTTTTTCATGAGTTTTGTTTTAAGGAAGATGTTTACCATGTTATTGTTTCCAGTGGAGTGACTTTTATTGCTAATAGGCAAATTGTAAGCATGTTTATACACCTAGTGTACCCATATTTTGTGGGTTTTGTGAATTTGCAGGCAAGTGTATGCACACAAGTTCCACAGGCTGAAAATCTGAACTGTGGCTGTTGTAAAATAGAAAGACGTATTAGTAAATTGATATTAAAACTAAATAAAGTGATTATAAACCAAATTACTTCTTACTAGAGCTCTTTTCTGACTTTTATGAATATTGTACACTTTCTCCTATGCTCATTCTAATTTGATGTTACAAGTATTTTTTACAGACATGTCAGTAGGAGGCAGTGGTTTTTATTGTAATATAGATCATGTGCTGTAAAAATATCGGAAGTTCTGGACTTATGAAATAGGCTATTCCAAACTCTTTACAACACAACCTCTTGTGCTATCCAGGTATTTTTTGTCACCAGAGAAGTGGAAAGCTCAGATGCTGACACTTATCTGGACCATGGTTGCATCTCCTCTTTCTGTAGTTCCTTGCCCTCCATATCTATATGCTGTCTGTCTCTCCAAAAAGCTTTCCATCTTGTTATTAAATTATATTTAATATATGTAAAGGTATTTTCTTATAATTATTCTGAGACAGTTTGGTTTTACAGATCTGCTCAAAAATAGATCATCAGCCATTTCAGCCTGTGAGCTGGGTTTCTGTCCTCTCCCCTCATATTCATGGTCCTCTGCAGCCATTGCAGATTATCTCCACCAAATATTTCTCTTCCTCAGTTACCATTCCTTGCACTATCAAAGTGAAGTCTTTGACTTTCTTCATAAAATATTTCAGGCAATGCTGCTATCTGAGATTAGTTATGTTCATTTAAGCACAGTAATATTTTAATAGAAGTGACACAGAAGTACATTATACAGATTTGGGTTATTCAGGGATGTCTGCAGAGAAACTGATCCTTTATGTAAGCATCTTCAAGATATAAATAAGATTCTTCAGCAATATAGTAGGTTAAAAAAAAATCACTGCAAGAGTGATTGAAAAATCTGAAGTAGATTGAAACCCCTTTTGCCTGGATAAGTTTTATTTGCATAACCTTGGCAATACACAAAATAAAATCAAAGGTACTTCTGAGGAAGTAATATCAAGTCTTATCTACTGCTTCTCTGGTAGAAAAGAAATGTCAACTGCTGCTGAATGGTGAGGAGTAAAAGGTCTTCCAGATTCTCATAGCACAGAGATTTCATACTAGATATTTTAATGACTATTCAAGAAGCTTTTTAATTATGAAATACTATGCATGCTTCTGAATAGCCATGGAATAGTAAAAAAATGCAATTGGCAGCAGAGGACTGCAAATAAATCATTTCAGAGACAGAAAGAAAATTCAATCTTAGTAACAGTTATGTAATAGGAACAAAATATGTATAACAAAAACAAGACACCACTTAGTCTCTCAAAAATATAATTTATAGTAAATACATTTTACTCAGCACTGCAATTTGTAATTTAATATGTGCATAAGCCATAATGAAAATATCATTACAATTAACACTGAATTACACAGTCTTGCATCTTTTGTTTCAAAACTAAAGAATGCTTATTATAAAAGCTGTGCTTCAGTGTTTCACAGTGGTGTTCCCTGCCTTGATTTAACATGCTTGACTTACTGACTGAGTCTGTTCTATTTCTGGCTCTCAGGACTGCTCTGAGTCTGTGGGGACTGAGAGGCTGAGTAGGACTACAGATGCACATCTGTGGAAGGTTTTATGCGTGGATTTTTTTTTTCCATGGTAAACTGGGAGATTATGATTGATGAGCCCAGCATTAGGGTAATGTTATCAGGGACACTTGCTGCCTCTGTCCTTTGTACCGTTGCTGAGGTCAGACCATAATCATGTTAGCATTGAACACAGTGCTTTATTAATGTTTCATGAGTAACTCCATAGTAATCAGTCTAGCTTTGTATGGATAAATAAAACTGCTACAACAATCCCTGATGTATACATTGAATGCTTTAGAAGACACTGTAATAGGTCTTAAAAGTAACTTGACTGTCTTTTCCAGTCTTTATAATTAAAGTCTAATTTTCACAAGTTTAAAGGAATCTCTTTGGATGGGAAACCATTTCCACTTGCAATTCTGTGTTTAGTTTGACGTGTAAAACACTCGGTAGATACAATACAAAACCCCTGCCTGCTATTTACTCATTTGGACAGAATTTTAGTAAAGCTTGTTAATCAATTGTTAAATTGTGCTGATTTATGACACTGTGCCTCTGTGATGCTTCCTAGGCTGTTCTGAGTTTTCTTTGGTAAGTATCAGGACAAAATGCCCGAATTCTTGCTGTTATTTGAAGAAAATGTTTACATTCATAAATGTGCAAGTGGTATATAATGATTTGTATTTACTCCCACATAAAACTGCACATAATATATGCCTGCAGAAAGCACCAAAAAAAATGAACAGATCTTTTTTTCCCTAGTGTCAGCTAGGAAAAAAAAAGATCCCACTGTATGTTATGAAGTATCACAAAGGATTCTTCCCATTGAAATGAAATGACTACTGCTGATTTTATTAGATAAGGGATCAGGATAACCCCTACTTGAAATATTCCTTAGTTTTCTGTAAACATATTCTCTCTACTTTCTTTGCTAAGTGTCTGTAGAAATTCCAGGCTTGCACAAGCTTGCTGTGTTTTGCACGCCAGCATCACACCCAGGCTATTTTTTTTCCTCAAGATAGATTCTTGTATAACAGCCAAAGCCTGGCCTGGGGATGACCCAACTGAATAATACATCTGCTGGCCAGTTCAAATAATGGAATCAGACAGTAGGTAGGGAATGTCAAACTTTCCAGTCTGTTTGTATTTGTTCCTTTGATCAGTTCCATTCTAGTGACCAAAAAGACAGGGTACTGGCAGTTTGTTGTATGTGTTAATAAAACCCTACATGAGGAAGTTTTTCTGAAAAATTATTACACATTCAAATTATTACATTTTCAAAATGTAATTCCATTACTTCTTACTACACATACTATCTGCATTTTCATGAAAAGGATTATCCTTCTTTAGCTACTTGCTCTTCATAATAAGCTTTGTAGAATACTATGCATATATCATGCTCTTTAAACTCCCAAAGTTATTCACCTTGCTTTTATCCTCTGAACTCCATCCAAATATGAATGTTTCTGTTTTCTAGTCACCCAGAAGTGAATCCAATATTCCAGGTGCAGTCTCAAAAGGACCATAGATAGGTACAATTGTTTACATCCTCTGTGATGCAATGATTCTCCACAGACGGCATCAAAATACACTTATTTCTGGTGGATATAGAGTTACAGAGTTTCATCTAATCTAATTGTCACCCCTACCTTGCTACTGCCCTATTTTTGGTACAGTTTTCGTTTCCAGACTTCTTATTACCTTTAATTCTTTCCTCCCAAGGTGATTTTCAGTCTATTTTTTGCATCTAATTCAAATAAATCTATGCCTCTTTCTCCTGTTTTGTAGGCAGTTCCTAACTTTATTATCATTTGCAAGCTTCCTGGCTGCTCATTTGAAGATAGCATGTATCTGTGTACTGATCATGCTCTTGCTAAAAGTAGATGATGGGGTGAATAAAGGCCATGCAGAAATTGCCTGCTGGCAAAACTGTGTAAGAATGGCATCACATCTGTGCGGAAAGGGCTGGAAAACAGTAGAGGAAGGGTCTGATACAAATGGGTGACAATTTTTGATTTTAGAATCTGCAAAGTACTCGATTAGTTGAAGCCTGTAATTATAATACTACTCCAGACTTATCATCAGTTTGGCTGTCTCCTGGCAGTCTGAGCATACTTACACACGTGTGGAATCAGTCAGTACCTTACTATCAAGTCCTGTAGCCCTAAGGAGACCTAAATGCTATACTCTAAATTTGTGTAAGCAGCTATTTTCTTCAACAGCACAAAACTTTTCTGTGGAGAGCTGCTATGCTACTTTCTAAAAAGCAGAAATGGCACAAGGGAAATGAAATAAACTAAAGCTCAAGTTTTTCTTCAGGTGATCTCTTAACACAGAGAGCCTTTTATTCTCCTAGTAATAATTCCAACATTGTGGGAAGAAAAGATGAATAAAATGCAATTTTAGATGAAAGAAAGATTCTTTACAAAATTTAAAAATGGGCATCCTTAATATTCATCTCTCATTATATCCCCCAATAGGTGGCAGCTTACTTCTCCTTTTTCACCAAGGAATCACACTTCTGTTCTTTCAGGTGTCAAAACTAAACCTCTACATCAACTTTAGTGTGCTTATGCCTGGGCTCAGTTTGGATTTAGCCACAACCACAACCCAAAAAAGGGCTCTGTGCAGCAACACGGGCACTCCAGAGACACCAACCTGTGATTGCCCATCCCACACTTGAGAATTCTAATGGACTCCAGTGATCCTTTCAGTACACCTCCTTCTTTTCTAGTAAAATTGCACTTGAATTTATTTTCATCAGCTGCAACAATTACTTGTTTTAAAGAAGAATTTTACAATATATGCAGTGTAAGAGAAACCAGCCAAGAAATGTTGTCCAGCTTCTTCCTGTCAATGACAGACTAATCTGTCAATGACAGAACACATTTCTCCCAGTTTGTGCAGTACATTTCATATGTCTCAAGCGATGAGGTTGCCATCATTTCCTTAGCAGACAGTTGTACATATGTCAAATCACTTATTATTCTTAATAGAGGACACTTCTAAATCATCTACATATAGGAATAGGTTTGTTTTTGTAATATTCTTGTATTCCTTTGAACTTCATAGAGCGGGTTTTTTCCTATCAAGTCTTGAAGAGAAATTTTCTTTAAAGAGACAGTTCTTAAAATTAAATTACCAAACTGATCAGAAAAAAACTCAACAAATCAACACAACTAGATTTGCAATGCTACTGCAAAAGCAATATTGGGAATAATGCATAAACTGAACAGTTCTGCAACTGTATAGAAACCCACAGATTACTGAAATCATAGTCCTGACTCTTTAAGAAAGACAAGCAATATGCATTTTAAGGAAGAAATATTTCCAGAACAAAACCACAAATGGAAGTATCACCGGCCAAAGCATCTGAATATACCTTTCTGTTCCTAAAAATTATTAAAAGCATAGACATGTATTAACTTTATCAACAATAAAATAATTGTGTATCAAAATTAAAGAAAAAATATACACCAAAAAATGTTCTTCCTGCTTAAATTCTGGAGGCCTCACGATGATTTACATTAAAGCAGTTCTTTTGCAGAATTTCTTCAAAGACAGCAATTGTTTGCTTATGTTCACATTTCCACACTTACAGTTCATCTCTAATGAACAGGAAGTATGTATCTTCAGGTGAATAAGGACTACAAGATGGTTTGCAAGATACCAGCATTTATTGTAGTCTTTTACTTTTTGATGCAGAAGAGGGTGAGGAGGAACAGACACAAATTTTTCAGGCTATCTTGTATTGCCAGGCTCATGCATTTCTGATGCTTTCTTATGAGAGCGTAAATAACTGAATTTAACTTTCCATAATTTGGGCACATGGAAGGAAAATCCACTAGAAAATAAAGGATTCTGTCAAGCAAGACAGAAAGAAAATTCTCCTTCACTTTTTATTTTATTTCTCTAAATCTACTTCTAAAGAGATGGAAAACAGATTTAGGTTAGCTTGCTAAAATACAGAACCCCTTCGACTAAACAAAAGCACAGCTTACCATCCTGTTGATACGAACAAAGTCTTCGGGTTTCTTGGCCCATGGAGGGAGATCAACATCATTCACAACAATCTCATCTTCCCTGATTCCTAGATTATAGCCATTGCTGTTGACAAACATCTCAGGTAGGTAGTAAAATTCTGGAATTAACTCCTGGCAGGGAGAAAACATACAATGAGACTTCACATTTAACAGAGATGTTAAATGGTGCTCTCAGAATCAGGCTCTCTTGTAGCACACATGAAAGCATTCCTTGTTTTGCTTAAGTCTCTGTGCACCTTTTTTTAAGAAATTTAATAACCCACTCTCTTTGACTTACAGTCAAATGTATTTCTCAAAATGAAATATTCATTTTTTTTCCACATCTGTGCTTTTTATGAAAAGCACAATTTCAGAAAGGCAGAAAAACAGGTACAAGAACATTTACACTAAGCCTTCGATATGAAAATGTATTGGATTTTTTAATTACTATTTAACAAAAATATGTAAAAGGGGGAAATTTGCAGATATAACAATATCTTGATCTTCCTTTCTTTAATTCTTTAATTGCATAAGAAAAGGTGGTAGGTTGATTACCTATATAATGAAAAATAATACATGGTGAATGATCTTTTTCTACTGTAAGAAAACTTCAAGAATACACAGAGGGAAATATATCAGTACAACAAATGTCCTTCAAATAGATCTACATGATACTTAAAATGTGAAAGATCAATAACTGCAAAATATAATAAATTATAGATAAGTTAGGGTGAGAAGTTTTTCCCAATTTCCAGGATAACTAAACAGGAATGTATTTTGACAGAATGAACATTGCTAGTTGTTCCTGTTATTTTAGCATTAAGTACAGAACTGCAATAGCAACAAAAAAGCTTTAAAGCCCACTATCTCTTCTCTAACACCCAGATATGGATTAAATTCCCCAAATTACATTGTTAAAAGCATTATGGCATTCACTTGTGTAACATGATCAAAACTGATGACACAGCACCTGAAGCCTGAGTCTCTTTGTGGTCCTTTCTAAGGCTGCAGATATGCATAGCAAAAAAACCCCACTGCAGACGCAAACTTATCTAATTAAACCTGATCTGCAACTCCATAGAGAATAGAGCAGTTAAAGCATCCTTTCAAATTTATTTAGTAAAAAAAAAAAAAAGAAAAGTCTATTAGTTATAATTTTAAGTATGTTTAGGAAGGCAATTTAATTGCTTCTTTACATCAGAGTATACTAATATAGGCTAGACTAAAATGCAAAGCTAATCAGTATTTAACCAGATAAAACATTAACCAAGTGAGACACACCTGAACCTGAATAACTCATTATGAAACAAGCTGCTATTCCATACAGAAAAAAATAATTAAATTATTAGACGTAGTACATAATAAAACAGCAGCTAGAGCAAAGCCAAAATAAGAGAAATTCTGTATATCCTATAATGTTAAAAGAAAAAATATTCATTTAATGACTAACTTAAGTTTTATTATATACACCTCTAATTTATTCAGAGTATTTCTAAAAGAAATCTTCCCCCCTTCTCCCAACACATGATTCACTAAATCTCAGGTTCCAAAGAAAGCCCTTTGGTTTTCTCCAATGGACCCCAAAGACGAATGAATGATATTCCGAGTTGGAGAAAACTACACAGATATCTTTCAGGACTTAAACAAATCACTAACTCAGAAATCACAACCCAACATATGATAACACACAAATCACTGACAAACTAAGAGCATTGCCTTAAAAAAAAAGGAAAAATCCATAAGGACCTCAGAACCATCAAAAAATCAAAATTAATCTAAAAGCCAATATTCAAATGAAAAACTTTATTAAGGAAAAAGTTAGAAAAGTTTGTTTCTATTCTGTATAAAAGCCTTGAAGCACATACCACTGGTTTTGATTATTATCAATTTTTATTCAGTGTGGTGGCATACTAACCTCTAATGTCATAGCAACCAAGTTCTTTGATTCCATTAAAGAAAAGTTATTTGTTAAATTTCCTTTTTCAGTTTTAAATGTCATAGCATGTAACTGTGGACCTTTACATCTAACATACCTGAAAGATTTGTGCTACCCAGAGACACATCTAATGTTTAACCGAATTCTACTAACCTTTTGGCTTTAGGGGTATCTTGAAAACAAAGGGATTTAAGTCACTGAGTATTTTTAATGGTATTTCTATTAAGTAAGTTTATCTTTGTTGCTCTTTGCTTTCAGGGTAATTTAATGCTCCCTTGTCTGGTATAGCAGAAACCATAAATAGAAATAGAATAAACAAAAGTATGTGGCCAACTTTCTTCATAAGATTTATTGTGTTGTGTATGTTTAGTTTGAACTGTCTTGTTCATGTGCTCTGGAAATTAACCAGTGCCAGACTAAATCCTCTTCAAATAACACTCTCCCTAGAATCCTAATCATTTCTGTTACACGTCTCCTGGTAGGTTGTTTTTGGATTTTTTTAATCAAAGTAAAAAATCCTAAACACAGTATTTTAAAAAAATCTATTAAACCCACTGTGTTATACTCTCAGCATTCTCTCCAATGTTATTTTTACTGCAGCCTACAATTATGTTTGCTTATTTGAATACTATTTAGCATGAATTGAACCTTTTCTTGAAATGTGAGCCATGTCGCATGTGACCTTTCCCAAATACTTACATATTTCCCATACTTTGTATTAACCATTCAGTTTTCTTTCGTAGCATTTGATATTCCTCTTGTAATTTTGCTGTCTCCACTATTGACTAGGCTAAGAAACCACAGCACTTAAAAATAGCTCAGATAAACATATCCCCTTCTCATTTCTAGGAGATTAATGAATATATACTAAAACACAGGCCCAGTATGAAATCCTGTGGCACCCTGTATGTATGAACTTAAGATTCATGTATTTAGCTACTTAGAAGCATAGAAAATACAACCAGGATAGAGATGTGTGATAGAAATTTTGTTTTTATGTGTACACTGTTTATTCTGCTGTGAAAAATTGAAGAAGGTGTCTCTTCTATCTCATGCCAATGGCAGGCATTGGCTGGGGATAGAAGGGTAAATATCCTCTTCCCCAGGGCCCATGAGCATGTTTCACTTAGAGAAGTATAGACTGGGAGAAGCAGAGAGAGAAAGGATTAGCAAGGACAGTGAGGCAGCAAGGACAGAATTCAGGAGGTTGCTGGGAAAAGGATGGAACAGACAGGAGTGAACCTCAGAGGAGACAACAAGATGACAACTGGGGCACAGAGAGAATCGTGTTAACTAAGAAACCACTGAAAGCTGCTTACAAAAGCAAGAGTTATTTTCAAAACCTATTAACATTTTTCTCAGCCAGCCGGATTGTCTTTTTTTCACAAATGGGTATGTGCCAGTTCATATTCTAATAAAGATTATGGCTAGAGAGAGATGCTCTTCTAGTGCTTTTTCTGTTATGGACAGGAAACAGATACCTCAAATAAGCAGCTGTTTCAGGGTGATATTTAGAGAGGTGACCATGTCCATTCCTCCATTCCAGATGAGGTTCATCTATGACAGCTATCCTGAAAGACATCTGTCCCGGAACTTGAGTGAGCGCAACTCCACAATTCTTCCATCAACTGGTTTCACTGTTCTTCATCTGGCAAAGTTTTACCTAACAACTGACCTGAATCCTTCATTATACAATCTGAGTCCATTTTCCCTTATCCTAGCTATCAATCCGTCCCAGATACAGAGAATAAATGACTGTTTTCTCTTTGCATTGTTTATTACATGTTTGAAAAGCATTATTTACCAGATTTACAGCCTTCAAGCTCCGAAAAGTCTAAATGAAGGACAATGATGTATTGCTCCATTGTTTTTGTTACAGAAATACAAAATATTCCTCTAACCTTCCCAAATCAGCTAGCAGAATTGTTGCTAAACAGTCCATAACTTAATTTACTTCTTTATATGCTTTGGCCATATAATATTTTGTCACATGTTCATCACACAGAAGCCAAAATAAATGTTTTTATCAACCTCTGTAGTCTTTACATTGGAGATGGAGATCACATACTTTTCTGACAGCATCTGCTATTTTTCATTCATTTCAGAGCAGAGTGTAATTTGTCATACAACACAGCTTTTTACAAATCACCAGCTTCATACTTTAGAAGTGTCATTGTTAAATTCATCCTGAAGATAGGGACAAGGAGACTCAAAATTTAGCAGGGGAAAAATGTATCTCTGAGATGGTATTTATGTCAAGGGATAGGACACAGACGACCTTCTGTCTCCCGATCTGCTTTCTACTTGACAGACAAAATAGTAGAAAAGAGATTTCTTAAAATTCCTATTGCACCTTCAGTGGCACTAGTGGTAAAAGGTAAATGTAAAGCCAGGTCTATGCAAAGAAATGCTTGTTTGAAGCCACCATGACTTTGAGAAATTTAGGTTTCAAGCCACAAAAGTTCATGAAACACAAATCTCAAAATATATTTTTCCTACAATACACACATTGTGTCAACCTGTGCAAATCAAGACATGAAGGAAAATACCAAAACAAACATATGAACCCATAAAACAGCTTCCCTACAAGTTACATCATTCAGCAGGCATAAAATGAGGGAATGCAAAGAAAGAATATACAGAATACCAATGTTCTTTTAAAAGTCTGGTATTATTTTTAAAATATTTACATACCAATTAAGTATTTTAAATGCATATGTTATTGTATGCAGCTCAGCTGATCTGTACTTTTGCATTAATTGACACAATTCAGTAAATGTTATTGGTTTCATTGCTCTTGCCAAAACATATCAGAGGATCTAAATAAATCTTTCTGAATACATTACCTGTCATGGGTAATTTCTTACCACAAGAAATATCTAGAGTTCAAAGAGTTAATAAAAATAGGGATTCTAGTGATCTAAATCTATTTGCAGTAATTTCTGTCTGGCTGTCCTTGACATTTCACCAGCTGGTAACCTCCTCTGCTCCCCTTTCATTCACACTTCTAATAAGACAGGTTAGCTTTCTATCATTTAATAGTCAGCTGCCCTTCCAACCGCCTGAGAAGCTTGGCTCTTCTCGCATGAAGAATGATGCAGTAAAGCTACTGATGGATGTATAAAAAAAAAGTAAAATTAATATTATAACAGACATTTCTTGTCTGTGAATGTGATCTCTTGTTTATTTTAATAGCTATACAAAAACCCCAAGGTATAGTTAACAGTATTATATGCCTTGTGTCTTCATATAAGAAAACATCCCCCAAATGCATTTTCTAATTTACAAGCCTGTGACAAATCCAAACTGCTGAGAAATTAAACTTTAAAAATATGTCTTCAGGTGATAGAGGACTGCTATTAACACTATTATAATTGTACACCACTTGCATCAAATCTGACATTTCTGTTTAATATGTTTTGCTAAGGGTATACCATTTTATGGCCTCCCAATGAAATCAAATTCAACCCAGACGTTTTCACTTTTCCAATATAATTCACTTCAAGGTTTTAAAGCTTCCATTTCTTTTTCTTTTTTTCTTTTCCTCTCAAAATGTTGATCCCCTGGCATCCATTAATTCCACAAGAGTCTTGTACTGGGTCAATGAGTCAGTCATGAGTTCCTCCATTTCACACTAAGGCACTTTACTGACATTTTGTCAGAGCTACCTTTCTAACTTCTAAACAGACTATTCAAAAAGTAATATAGCAAGTTTGAGGGGTATTAGGAAAGATTAGTGTCTGACCAGGAGGTTCTGGGGGAAGTCAATGTTACCAAAAACTGTAGGGAGTGGGGGAGGGAGGGTTAGAAAGGAAAAAATGTGCATGCTGACTGGCCAAGTTATGGTCATTTCCGGGTGACTTGCTTCCTCAAAGGTCACCCCGTGAACGTTCATTCTTCCTCCAGCTTGTACTGATTATCTTGAGAGAAGGTCGATGTTGATAAAGGGAGACACAATAAAATAAACTGTGTTATCCAGCTTCTCCCTTGTGTGTTACCACTCTAACACAGGACATACTGTATTAATTCTGTTTCATCCACTGTAGGTGAACAAGTTTCTTGAAAATGAACCAAAACAACCTGAGTGTAAGTAACAAAATGATCTAAGTATATCTTTAATACTTTCTTGAGCAATAATCTATCATACACAACATTTTTCTAAGGTGGTCTACTTTTTGCCACAATTTGAGATGCCAGAATTACAGCTTTTTTTTTTCCAGGCTGATCAAACTACTGCCACAGCCCTATTTTCATTAGCTCAGTGTGAAATAATTCAGTTTCAGAAGAGACTACACATATTCAAAGGGGAGAGGGAAGGAGGGAAAGGAAAGGGAGAAACAGAGAGAGAATGCCAGGGTGGACACAAGTATGGGAGGGAAGGATCTGGACCCACAGAAATGTAGCTTCCTAAAGAGATACACATTCTTTTGCAAATTTCAGGTATTTGGTTTTTAAATTTTAATGCAGAATTCTGTGAGAGTGGTTTGGATGTACTTTTTCAAACAACATTGGGGCTATAAAAGAACAGTTGTGGAAATTGTCTGCAGTACTTAAAAGTCTCAACTCATTAGTTAAAATTTACCTACTTCAGCACTTACTGAAGCACTTCAAAATAAAATACCTCACAGTCCTCTTTCTTAAACAGTAACGGATGTAAAAAACCCTCCAGATTTTACTTTCCTAAGAAAAATATATTTTTTTAAATTAGACCTTGGTGATAAAGAATAAAGGCAATTAATATAATTATTTAATACACTACTTGAGAGCAAAAATTGTGGCCAACTTACAACACACAGCAATGAAGAATGTCAGATTAATTCTTTACACACGCTGTTTTAAAATTATTCCATAACCTGTGCCACAATAATTAATGAGATTAGTAAGATCAGAGATAAATGTACTTAAAGCAGCTCAGATGAATTTCAAATGTATGATAAGGAATACATGAATAATGAACACTTGCTAGTCTTAACAATTTTCAAAATTTTTTACTTTGATGGATAGCCTGTATTCCATGCACTAAATATTTACTATAAAGACTCAAAAAATCTTTAGGATGGGAAAACAATTTACAGCATGTATATCACAAGGAAATCCACACTGCCAAGCCCTTCCCCCCATTTATAGCTACATGTGGAGCCAGAAGAAGCTACGCAAATATGCAGAAAACTTTAACAGAGAGCATGCCTTCAGATTCTGTACTCACACACAACCCCTACACATCTTCTCTTTTGCACAGTCTACTTTCTAACATGACTGCTGGATAAATACTGGAATCTGCCAGACAGCTGACCACGATTGTTTGAATGATTCACATTCTCAGAACTGAAGCTTTCCTGTTGTGCAGGACAGTGGATGCTGCTTTCAGGAGAGTGACAATAATGGGCAGAAATTTTGAGGGGGTTTCTTAGTGGTTCCCCAAACCTCACTGCTTTTCAAGTCCCTGAAATCTTGATTAAAATGTTTGAAAAGCCTGTAAGGCATTCTAAGCAGTAGCACAACTAATCTGAAAAAAATGAGGTATTTGTAGTATTAATAATAGTTCATTTCCCTATCATTTTGCAGAATGAACTTCAAAGCCTCAGGGAAAAGTTGGCCCTGATGTGATGGCATTGAGAAATGTAGTTCATTAAGACCTTAAGCAACAAACAACAGCGACAATTAGCTGCTATACTCGTTCTTGATTGATTGCTAATGAACACAGACTCTGCAAATCAAAGGGCCTTGCCAGTACTTTGCCAGTCTACTTTTTTAAAAAAATAAAAGTTTTACAAATAAGGAGTTTGCTACTTCCCCTTGTGGGGATATTCAAACTCAGACAATACTAAACTTCACCCTAACTTTTCATACTCTCTTGCTTAGGTAAGCATTTTCCCACTCTGATCCCTTTCCTCTGAGGTTTACCTCTTTGTTCTTGACAAACAATTCTTCTCCCCTTCACATGTTTGCATTATTTCATAGCATTTATGTGTCTTCACTTTTAGACATTAATTACCCCACACATACACATATTTTTCTACCTGTATCCAATTCCTAAAACACATTTTCTGTTCTTAAGGCTGACTCTAGTTTAGGTTTATCTTACACTAGATGGTTTCCAGCAAGAAATCACTAAGCATTTGCTTTATCCAGCAAGAATTCATACTAAAAACTGGACAAGGAAAAAGAAAAAAACATTAACTTATATTCTCTGAGAAGATAATAGCTCTGAATGAATGACTAATCAGAATGTTTCAGGTGGAAATTAGATGCCATGAGATATTCTAGTTGTTATAATCCAAGGATAAATCTTTGATAACCTGATAAGATTTGTGCCATCCTGTTGATCTTAAAATTTCCTTGTTAAACTGAAGATAAAACAGAAATTAATTGACACATTTTGCTTAGGTTATTGAAGTGTACCTTAGTAGATTTATTCCAGTCGTGGCTCTGTATTAATGTACAATAAATTATTTTGGTGATGCAATACATCGAATGCTGGTATTAAATCTCCCCCAATTTCTACAGATTTTCTTTTGTTAGATAATTTATTAATGCTTTCTATTTGCTTTAGCATCCCTTAAAGATTCAGCTCATTTTTGAAACTGCTTTTATCCATCTATTTTCATCTAAAGCTGAATCAATTAAAAAAAAACAATTCAATATTATTTTCTAAACTCACCTTCTCTGTATCTTCATTAGTTAACAAACCCCTGTTTTAAACAGCATCTTTAATCCCTAATGTATCCCTGAACACACAGGTCAGGGATTATCCCAAGAAAACATTTATTGGCTAAGATACCTCATCTGTTACTCCCATATTAGATTTTCTGTAATGACTTGGCTTCAAGTAGTATTTCTCTTTCTAATGGCATAACAGAAATGTGTATATATGTATAAATCTGATTCAGGGCTCTATAGTAGACTGCCAAATGTATTCTGGAACACATTGTTTTACAGTCTTCCCCCTAGAGCAATTCTGACCCTTAATTGTTACTATTTTACCTGTTATCTCCAACTCCCTTTTTTACATTCAATGGCATTAAAGAACATAGCTACTTCATTTCTTCACCTTTTGCTTTCCTTTTCTGAAGGTATCTGGTTCTGAGCACCTTTTTAATATTTACTTTATTTTGATAAGTTGGGGTGTTTTAATACAAAAGCATTTTGCCATGCAGCTGTTATCCACCCTTAATTCCTTCCTCCTTGCAATGGCTGGCAGCAGCAGTTTAAATTATCCCACTTGGTTCACAAGATTCCTGGTATTTTCATGCAAACATTTCAGTTAATTGTTTTACAGATAACTCATTTGGTTGCTAGTTTAGGAACAATCCTTTCACTAATTATACACCCTACTTGAATGCCATCTCTCCCTTCTGTCCACAGATACTCCTTTATCTTTTGCAATGCCTTGATGTATTTAACTGCCCTCCTCCTGTGTACTAAAGCCAGACAAGAAGATTACAGTCACTTCTAACTGTCTTCCCTTATTTCTCAGTTTAAGGCTCTTATCCTTTGTTTGAGCCCCACTCCTAGGAAGTCACTTTCACAGATATTCTAGTGGAATTCCAGGAAAATCAGATTTCATTGGAAAGTAAAAATCAAAATGTCAACACTTTGAAGATGTATCAAATATAGTAGATATTACCTCAAATTGCTTCCAAATTTGGAAATTTCCTCTGTTTTTCTTACAAGGTTAAGAGTGATGGTACACCAAAAACTGTTGACTTCCAGAGGAGCGTGAATAAACATGAAATGGTTTGTAGGAAGTCGGAGTTGATTTCTTTAAGAAGCATCTTCTCCCGTGTGTTAGCATGACTATACAATTTGCAATTAGTTATTCTAACTAGTAACTGAATATTAACAACATAGTTTGTTCACATACTCTTCTGAGATTGTTGGAATATTTATGCAAACAGGAGCTCTGGAATAAAAATCAATCAACAAACCTACTTTTTTTTTCTTTGCCAAGACAAGTAAAAAATATAATGGCAATATCATCTTGAATTTATCATTTCCTAGCATGCGTGGTAGTATACAAACTGAAGAGAAACATGTTCACTGTAAAAAATGTTTTTTAAAAAAGAGCAATTTTAGGCATAGTGAAGCCCTTCCCTACTCTTACTAGAAAATGAGAATCAAGAAAAGACCGTATTATTGAAAATATTACTAGATTTTTGTTTCTTTCTGATAAGGTCCCATATATATGAACAATAACCCTTTGTATTTAACAAGGTAAATACAAAGGTAAGGAATAACAGCAGTAAAATCACCCTGCTCTCTGGCTGTTTCTGTATATCGTGTGGAAGTTGTTTTAATCTAATGTGTATTGTTGCATAATATCCCCAGGCACATTCAAGTAAAAGCTAAAGCTGTACAGAAAAGCCAACATTTTAAATGGGTCTTGTCATTAATGCTTTATTAATTGCCCCAGGCAATGCAAACCCAGAGCTAGGAAAGCTATAACAATATGACACTTTAAGGTCAAATCCAATTCCTGCTGTGTTTTATGGAGTGGGCCAAATATTGAGTTAACAGCAGGAAAGAACAATTTATTGAGCTTTTCTCCATCTCCTGATTATCTGATCTAAATTAGATCAGTTAGGTTGTTTTTCTCTAAAAACAAAACACTTTTTGTCCACTCAACTTCAAAGAATCTTTGATTGTTTGTGTTAGAACAATAAACTTTAGTAACATCTATTTATTTACATTATACCTAGTGCACTGAATATAAATAAATTAAATATATATAAATATAAAATATAATACAGCACCTTCTTTATGTTTACAGAAACAAAAATACCACAATGAATTTGCATATTTATCCATTTGTTTAACATATATGTTACCTTCACATCTGAGGTATCTCTTTGGCTGTTCCTCCAGGACCTGGCCACCGAAGAGAAGGTTCGATCTGGGTGGTCAAACTTGCCATCATTTGCATTTAGAAAGAATGTTGTAAAGGGCTCCTGTAGTTAACGAAATTAAGACAGATTAAGAAAACAGTACAAGGATTCGTGCAGCAGTTTTCTGTCAAGATCCAAATGCGTTTTGCAGATCAAAATACTTCATAAAGGCAGGTTTAAAGAAAAACATGGCACCTCATAGTTATATGTATGCACGGGTATCTGCAGCTAACATCTGAGTTTATTGGCACTAACACATTTTGCACAAACAAATCTTGAGTTCCATACCAGAAGACTAGTTACCCATCAGTGGCAGATATATGTAGCTTAGTTCCAGTTCACAATTATTGTCTCCATTGAAACCACCATAAACACAATTCTGTGTTATTTATATAATTGGGCTTTGTTTACTCCTTGCATGTTGGTATGTAAAAATCTTTCAAAAAATCCTATCTCTAAATCTTTCTTGTGTTTTCATTTAATTAAAAAGAGCTCAATAGGTTCCATTTTGCCTCAAGGTGAGAAGAATGGCTCTGTGGTCGTTATGAAGCAGACTATGGTTCCATGATATGCAGTTTTATCATTACTTTGGGGCAGAGGTACAAAGATTAAATATTTAGTCTTTACTTTTGCTAATTCTATCTGAAACCATAACCCAGTTCTTACTAAATGGAAACAGCTACCAGCTTTTGGGAAGGAAGAGTTCAGGTATAAGCCAGTCTGGATAATGCATTTTGATGTCACTACATTCCACTGCAGGGAAGGAGCTAACAGGGGACCAAATCCTTAATATGACAGTAGAACCTGAATACTGAGGTCATTGCCAGAAACCTGGATTTCCACCACTATTTCATTAGCTCTCTTATTCATTCAACTAATAGTTGGCACTATGCCTGCAGAGATGGAAGTTGCTTCTTCCCCATGGCCAAAGTCTCATGTTTATAAGTTCATTAAATTCATACCCAAACTTATTTGGTTGTCTATCCTGGCCATTTGGAAATTTTGTTAATCAAAGCAGTTAATGATCAACAGATCACAATTGTTATTACAGTATTATTCATCTATTGTTTGAATTTTATTCTAAACATTCTCTGTTTCCTTCTATGAAATTTTCGAACAAGTCATGGAATTGCTCCCTTAATAAAGAATTTTTGAAGGAATTATGCCACATCATACACATTGTGTGTAAATTACCCCAGATGAAAAAGATATGAAGAAATTCATGTTTACATTGTCCGTGAGAAAAATTAAAATATACGTAAGGAAAGCACGGATGCAAAAATAGTGAAAATATCCAAAAAAAAGAGTAAAATAAAAGATGGAATTCTGACTTCCAGAGACCATTGTTTCTCTAACTTTATTCCACATGTCTTCCCAATTAATTTTTTCTATTGTGCACAGCAGTCAAAACAGGCTACTTTCTTTCAAAGAAGAAAAAGCTCTAACCAATTTTTTCCTCTTAAAACATTGGGAATTCGTTTTTAAAAGACACATTCAAAAGACTAGTATCTCATTAATATACTTTCATCTGTGCATTTATTCCAATCAGAGAATCCTAATATGTGTTAAATAATTAATTTAAATAATTGAATTAAATACAAAATCATCACAATATAATTTCTTGTTGGAGGACCCTAAATCCCATTTCACAATGGTTTTATTTGCACTCGTGAATATTGAAAGGCTGTGTGGTGAAGAAGAGATTTATAATTTAAATGGAATATTAAAATTCAACAGTAGCTCAACTTGGTGATTAGTATAAACTTCCACAATGAACTGAAATATTCAAAGAAAATAGGTTTTTATCTATCCAGATTTTCCAGTGCTCCATACAGTGAACTTAATGTAAAAGATAAATGAAAATGTGTAAGATTCAGACCCTACAAAATGAAAAAAAGTACACAGAAATTCAATTATATTAATTTATCCTAAAATTATATTATTATCATTTTATTAAACTTAAATTTTTAATATTAGAATTATTTTTCTTTTAAATTATTTTGCTTCCAATTGTCTATATATTTGCAGTAGTACTTATGCTATTTTCTAGCTTGCCCTGACTGAAAAACCTTATATGTTCTTGCTCTGAGCACAAATAACTGTAACAACTCTTACCCATCACTTTTTTCTTTATAAGGTATGTGTAATTTTTGTGAATATCATTGTGAAGCAGACTGTGGATCATGACAGAGGTTCTGAAATCAGAAGCAGTTGACGGATTTAAAAAAGCAGAAAGCAGAAAAATGATGTAATTACAATAAATTATGTAAAAATATTAATCCAAACTTCCATGACAACATTATTTTAAGCATCTGAGACAAATACACAAAAGCAATAAAATTCATAATCAAGGATTAAACTTTTAGTAGCTGAGCACTACAGGGTGCCCTATTATGCTATCCTGCCATGGCCTGTTGTGAGTATCTTTTTGGATTTTTAATCCTTAGCAGAAATTCAGAGCTTTCACTTGCTTTATCTCAGACCTCTAACATAATTTTAAGGCTATTTTTATTCTCTGGGAAGTCAAGTGCTTATATTATATAAATATAATTCATATCTGTATTCAATATACTCATTTAAATACTGTTATTCTGTGATATCGATTACTGTCATTTCATGTACAGGTTTTGTTGTTGTGAAAGCTATAAAGCAGCACTATGTTTTCATTATAACTCCATCTCACTCATTCCTAATATTCTGAATAAAAATCATGCCTTGTTCACTGCCAACTAGAAGAGAAATTCGTGGGGTACTTGATTACTTTGAACACAAGCTTGAGCTGTGAGAACAATGAATTTTTCCATTCAATAGCACTTCTCTCCCTCTCTTCCCTTCTAGCAGTACCCAGACTCATTTGAATCATTTATGGTGGGAGTAGAGGAGGGAGAAGGAAGGGATGTGGTCATTCTAAGACATCCTATGTCAAACAAAAATGTCTTTCCAGGCATTTGTAAGAGGAGAAAGACTATGTCGGGGTTTGTCAGAGTGACACACACCTTTTGCCTGATACATCAGTGATCTTCCTGCTCAAATCTAACAAAAAGAAAACCCAAATTCACTTCTGATTACCAGATGACACCCATACCTCCTCACCCTTGAATCTCTCTAAACACTGGTTTCAACTCAATCCGATCTAACTCATAATAAATCCAGAATTTCTTCTACCTTGTACAAATATGCAGTCATTGCAACAGCAACTGGAAGACAATTGTACTCTACTAACACCTTGACTACAACGTTAGTGAGTCATGCTCTCAAACATTGATCTCTGTTTCCATGACGATGCCACTGTTATGTTTACACAAATATAATTTCTTCAGTAGCAGTTATTGAGAACATCCAATTGTACCATAACTCTATCCTATTTCTCCTAAAAACCTGAAACCAATGCTGATATTCAGATTCTACGGGATTCAAGCCAGAATTCATTATTCTATTTTTCTTTTTCCTTCTGTCTACTTTTAAAGTCAAGTCACTGGACTCTATGGCATTCTGAAATAGCATTCTTGGTTTAAACTATTCTGTCTTCTGCAACTTAAATAGTCACTGCTCCAGATGAAATGCACATGAAGAAAATGAGTCTTCAGGTCGTAAGGTCACCTAGCAATAAACTATGAACATTCAATTTCATTTACACAAAAATGGAACTATATCAACAGAATATATATTAGTGACAAAACAAAGGCAGAGATTGTTGATCTCAAAATTAATTATGCAGGACAGAACTGAGGCTAAGATATACAGTGTCTTTTAAAACACTAGCCTGATACATGTATTGGGTTTGTGTGGCTAAGTTTTGGTAGGGTGGGAGGCTGCAGGAGTGGCTTCTGTGGGAAGCTTTTGCCACATCCAATAGTGACAATGCCAGCTGGCTCCAAGATGGACATGCCACTGACCAAGGCTAAGCCTGTCAGTTATAGCAAAGTGTCTTTATGGTAACAGACATAAGATGGGTCAGGCAAAAACTGCAGAAGAACCATAGAGAGGAATGAGGAACAGCTGTGCAGGCAACAAAGTCAATGCTGGAGGAGGGCCAAGAGGTGCTCCAGGCTTCAGAGTGGAGATTCCCCTCCAGCCCATGCTGCAGACCATGGTGAGGCAGCTGTGCCCCTACAGACCATGGAGGTCCAGAGGGGAGCAAAGATCCACCTGCAGTCCCTGGAAGAATCTACGCCAGAGCAGGTGGATACCTGAGGAAGGCCATGAGCCCCTGGGAAGCCTGTGCTGGAGTTGGCTCCTGGCAGGGACCTGTACTTCCATGGAGAGTAGAGCCCATATGGGAGCAGGTTTTTTGGCAGGACTTGTGACCCGACAGGGGACCCACTAGTCTGTTTCTGAGGGACTGCACCCTGTAGGAGGGGCCCGCACTGGAGCAGCTCATGAACTGCAGCCTGTGGGAAGGACTCAGTTTGGAGAAATTAATGGAGGACTGCCTTGCGTGGGAGAGACCCCACACTGGACCAGGGGAAGACTGTGGAGTCCTCCGAGGAGAAAGGAGTGACAGAGACAGCATTGGAGGAACTGAGCACAACTCCCAGTTCCTATTCCCCTGTGTGGGTGGAGAGAGGAGGGAGAGAATTTGGGAGTTAACCTCAGACAAGAAAGGAGGCATTGGGAGGAAGGTAGTTTTTAGATTTGGTTTATTTTCTCGTTATATTTATTATCCTCCTCTCATTTGACTGATAATAATTCAAACTGATTTCCCCAAGCTGAGTCTGTTTGCCTGTGACGGTAATTTCTCCCTGCACTTACGTCAACGCATGAGTCTTTTCTTATTTTTTCTCTCTCCTGCCCCAGCTGAAGAGGGGAGTAGTAGAGCAGTTTTGGTGGGTACCTGACATCCCACCACAATATATCAGATATGAGGGAAATATAAGGCAGTAGGGGACAGATTATCACAGAATTGACTCAGAAATAGGATATTAAAAGCAATGTTTTGAAGACAACTGACAGAAACCAGATTGCATCTGTCAAAGCTGAAAAGCAAGACTTAAAATAATTTTTAAGGTTTTGTGGCAATTACACAATTCTCTCTCTATATATATACTTCAGAGAGGCTGAAACTTCCTTACCTACTGCAAATACTGTTTCCTCCAATACTAAGGTCTAGGCAGGCCATTTCTCCCCTTGGACCCCCATTACTACATACTGTTTTGTTCTGCTTCTATCTAAACTCTCGTTTCCAATTTATGTTTTGTCACAGATTTTTCACTTGCTTCATTGCTTTTTTTCTCTTTCTTTTGCTTTTCCTTTTCTCTTTTTCTTTGGCTTACAGTGTCTTCTCCCATGGTTTTAGTTTGTACTCCTGTCCTTCGCTCCCAGTTTGTTCTCACTTCCTACCAAAAGCTCTACAGTAACACATCTTTTCCCATCATTCTTCTCCAGTCTCTCAAAATACTGAAAGCATTTTTCTGTCTGAATCTCTGCATCTGTTAATGTCACCTTTCTCTTTCTGGAAAAGACTGTAATTTACCTTTTCTTACACAGTCTTTTTCACAAACTCATATCAAAGCTCTAGCCCAGGAAATTCACGAGCAAGAAATACTACTTTAACTTACAGAAATCTGATCTAGCCTTATCTATCAATTTCACTGGCACAATCTTCTCCCTTAGGATATTTCATCCTTTATTTTGTAACAAAAGTATCTCTATATAGATCACTATGACTTTATAATCTTCACTGCCAAAATCTTTTCCTCTATACACACTTATTTTCAAATATCTATTTAGGGTCTCCATTTGCTGCCTTATCCAGTCTTATCATATTATTATCTTTTTTTCCTTTTTTGAGGAAAACTTTCCTTGGACTTGTTTTCTTTCACTTCTTTTGTCTACTGCCATTAGAGATTGCTTTTCTTTGCTGGTCAATCATATTTAAATAATCTTTAAAATACCTATGTAGGAGTGTCCTTGTATTTAAATTTTCTGTTGTTTTCACCTTTTTATTGGCAACCTCTTCTCTGGAAATTGCTGGTTTCCTCTTCTCCTTTCTATTCTCACATATATTATTTACTCTAACAAATGTAATTTTTCAGGTCCATAATGTAAGGCCAGCAAGACAAAGACCTTGTCCTCTTGCTCTTTTAGGTGAGAACACAAAGAAAGCAAGTCCATCTACAGTATTACATAAACAACAGTACGACATTGCATTAGTCTAATACAGAAAATGAATACTCCTTGGTGTGTTGTACACTCAGCCTGTGAGCAGAATTTCAGCTCTGAGAATTTGCCAAATAGCAAGAGGGGATCTTTTGCTGTACAGCAGCCAAAATTAATAGATAAACATGCAAATAAAACTACTGCTTTTAATCTACTTAAAGGCAACAAAGAAGCACGTGTACCATAAAATGTATTCAGTGGATAAATAATTTAGCAACATTTAAAAGGAGTACAGTGGTCACCCAATACAGGACTGTAATCAACACTTAGTTTCCCATGGTTTAAGAAATATATCCTGAACTCACAGACACATTCTTCCCTTCTGAGTAGATAAAAGGAGAACATGTCTAAGGGAAGCTGAGATGAGTGAAAACTCAATTATCAAGGTTTTTTTGGCTCTGTTTTGCTTTGTTGTATGCAAAACATGCTTAGAATACACTTTATGCAACAGATTTTTATTGGCAGGGTGTACTTTAACTTAAGTAATTACACAGTCACTCAATTTTTCATTAATTCAGGTTTCTCTATGAAACTTTCAGTGTCTCATCAACACTCTTTATTCTGTAAATAATTGTGATAACACATAAACTGAATTCAGGTTCATTCTATCTTTGAAGTCTGGTCCCCTTCCCTAGATCTGGTTTTGGTCATAGGAGCATGAGGTTTCCAGAACTGACATAACAGTTTGAAGTTAGAATCCACATTTTTACATTTCTGAAAACTGTAGATATATTAATTAATTTAGAAGCATAGTTCATTTGCATAAAATATTACTCTATACTGCTTTAATATAAAACTCGTTATATAATTCCCCTCTCAATGTGAAAGTTTAATGCTCTTACAAAAGGCTTTTTTTTAATGTTGCATGAATCTATCCCTAGCTGAAAATAATAAATGAATATGAGCACTATCAGATTTCTGTAATGTCTAGAGATACTTCTTTGGGGGTTGATTTAGTTTCAGACGCATTTTTCTCAATGTATATGTCCTTATACCACCACAAATTTATGTTTAAATTTTTTTGGATTGTTTGGGTAGGAAGTATCCCCTGATTGCTACAAATGAATATATAAAGTATATCAAAGGAATTTCTGATATCTTAAGGTGGGGAAGAACAATGAGATTTCAGCAGAAAGGTGCTTTCATAAAACAAACCAAAACCAAATGAAACAGTGGTAAGTGACAGAAGAGATGCTGTAAATAAAGATATTCACGAAAACCAGGATCCAGAAATACTTACAATACGAACAAGCCAAGCCAAGGTAGAAGTAGATGTAGAGTAGTGGGTGTTGTAATGATAAGGTGGAGTCTGATCATCTTCCCATGTCTCATACCGTTCTGCATAGAAGACAGCTCTCTTTGGGTTCAAAGCACCAATAGGCTGCAAAGTGATAAGAAGTCAAACATATTATCAGCTGAAGGGCAGTATGTCTGATATGTCATACGTCAATTTGCATTAATATTCACTACACAGGAGACTCTGCAACCAAACACATTCCATGCTGTAGTAGCCCCTGAGATGGCTGTAAGCTTAGAATTTACTTTCAAAGGCTTTGTGTACTAAAAATCTTATGAATGTCCTTATTTTAATTGACAAATATAAGTGATCCACATCTGCAAACTTTCAAGACTTTCTTGAAGTATAAGTTGTTTCCCAATTAGTTCAGTAACATTGTTCTGGAAATAGACTTCTAAAACTACATTTAAAATGCATTGAGGCCAAACTAATATTTCTGTTGCTATCACTCACCATAATCACACCGCTAATGAAAACTGACTTTTGCTCACACAGGATACTTTGTAATGCGCAGTTCATGATGAAAAGATTTCACGTGGAACTGCTGATGGTGTCTGGTGATCCTAAGCAGAAATACTTAAAAACCATGCATAGTCCTCAGGACTGAGTGTACTTTCTGACTGAACAAAGCCACGTTTTACTGAACGGAGCAAATGAACTTTGTACTTGAAAACAACAGAATGTGGAAATTATTCACAAATTCAATGTCCATTCTGAGCAAACTTAAAGGACAATCTATACAAATTAGGTGAAAAACAAAAGAGATGTAAGGCACTAGTAGGAACTACTGGTTTTGATGTGGCTACTTGAAGAACACAAGCCTATTATGATTTTTTAACCCACTTTATCTCAGAAGATTTTTGCAAAATGTATTTGTTATTGTGTGATGCAAAAGTTACTTGGATTAAAAAAATGCAGATTTTAGCTTTTACAGTAAAATTAACCAAATAAACAGAGTTTAATACTTAGAGGAGAGCACACTTCCACACCAAATAATTGTATAAAATTATTGTAGTTTTAAATTATTACTTGATTTGTATTAACCAAATTTTAATTAGATTTGATATTATTAAGGGTATTACAACTTGAAAAAAAATATATAGGTGAGGACTTTGACGCTTTCCAAAATGCTAACAGTATTTTCACATTTTATTTCACTGCACAATTTTTCTACTGAATTAAAATACAAAGTAATTCGGAAAGGAAATACCAGTACAAGGTCAAATCTCTGTGTTTCACTACACTAGATGTGTAACTAAAAATTTTAAAGCTACAAGTTTTATTCTTTCAGCATTGCCATGTTTTTTTGAGATGGCTGCTTAAAAGGCTGACATAGAACATGATATTTTCTGATTTACAGCTTGTTTTAAATAGCAGTCTTTGGTGAACACTTACATTTTAAAACATTATGATTTCAGTATTTTTCACATTAAGCACTCTGGATGCTTAATACTTTGCTGTGTCATGGAGATGTTAAAGTTTCCTCATATATGTAAAATGATTGAGTAATCCCAAAGGATTGGTGTTATCTGGTGCAGACTGCACTGAAAGACCTCACAAAACATTCTTGAAAGAGAAGTATGAGCCATTCCCTAACATTTTCCCGGCTCGTTTCCCAAATACTGGCAATAGGAAAAAATAAATATTTGCATTTTTGTTATACTTGGTTTTGTTACACATCCTGCCAGTGTCAGGAAACACACTGGCATTATTATAGCCTTTATCATTATATAAAAATGGTTGTTCAACAGCTTCCTTGAAAGAGACATTCTTTTCCCATTAGACTGACAAACTGTGCAGATATATGTGCACTCTTAAATTATATCAGGCTCTTGGTTGCTTTGAGGACTGGATGGAACCTGCTGACACCACCCTCATTAAGGTACTGTGCATCCACTTCTCTGGCAGAAAAAATTCCAGTCCCAACTGCACATTTCAGGAGCTAAAGCAGTAATTCACACCATAGTCTGTTAAAATGAAATGTTCACCCCCTCTGAGAGGGGAACACAAAATAGCAGACAAATCAGTGAGGTTGTGTTTGGTAATGGAGAAACACCCTGAGAATATCTCTTCTCTCCACCATGAAGGTGCATCTTATCCTATGCTGCAGCGAATTCTGAGGCTATGAAAGACAGAGACATCATCTGTCACAATATTAGTGTACATATATGTTTCAAGGCACAGTGGAGAATGAATATGATGATTAATGCAAGATTGAAAATATGGAAAACTCCTGGCCTTTCAAAATATAGTTGACGCTGATTAGAAGTCATTCATCAAAGAAGCGATGTGTTTTCATTATTCACTGTAAATTGACAACAGTAACAAGGCCTGTGAGGTATGACTGATGCTCCACATAATTATGAGGCATTTTATTTTATAGACTAGCGAAATCTTAATGATGGTTTAATCGATACCTTTAAATAATATTTTTAATATAATGTATATGGCTGTATTTAACAAAAAGGTTATTTCTCTCAAAAATTTGACAATAATTTTTAAAGTCACATAAAACACTAATGCAAACACACCATCATGTTTTATAGGTTGTTCACAATGAGAAGTGTTATTTCAATTTAAAAGATAAAAGGCATAAGGATGTAAGATCGTGCATTCCCATTTTCATGTAAAAATGCCTGTACAAGTAGTTAAAATAATGTACCCTCAGAACATATATGATTAATTGTATTAAATGATAAACCTGGAAAGCTGTATTCTGGATTACCTTCATCCTTATCAATATTCTTTTCAGAGTCATTATCTGTTTGGGGTTTTTTTCCCTTTCAATTACTTTAGGATCCATTTAAAGAAAAACCCTGAAATGCACAAAACATCGGCTGTATAAAATGGAGTCTTTAAGTGAAATAATGAGAGTACTTTCTGTTCTTGCATGATACTGCATTTGCATGGGAAAATCTCTGGGAAAAATCTTTCTTTATTGGGGTCTGGAATTTGGGAAGGAAGGAAGGAATTCCGGAAGGAAGGAAGGAAGGAATTCCGGAAGGAAGGAAGGAAGGAAGGAAGGAAGGAAGGAAGGAAGGGAAAAGAAGGGAAAAGAAGGGAAAAGAAGGGAAAAGAAGGGAAAAGAAGGGAAAAGAAGGGAAAAGAAGGGAGGTACAGCTTGTCTTCAGCAAGAAAGTGTTCCCCCAACTTCTCAGGACAGATCCTGGATTGGATGAATTAGTGATCTGGCTGACAGCCTGGGATTCGGGAGACATGGGTTAATTTCTCTCATTCCACAAGCTTTTATAGAGTCCATGAGGAGATTGCTTAGGTATGCCTATAGCTTGCAATAGGAAGGTGAGCTGGAAGTCCCTGAACTACTCAAGAAGGGTTAGAGTGCAAACATGGCCCTATTTTATGCAGAGATGACAACTGAGATCCCAGAAGTGGTGCAGCTGTCTCAATGCAGCACTGTGTGGGGAGAAGAGCTGGGAGCTGCCCATGCTTACACAACTCTGCAGCTTCTCCTTCAGCCTTACATAAGTTGCCTCCAGCCTGTGGTGAAGAAATACAAGAAACATCTGATCTCTCTTCCCTGAGCAGTCATGGAGACCCTGATGTGAACTACCTATTTGCTCATTAATGGAAAGGACATCTCTCCAGGTTCAGAAAACGATACACATTGAAAATGCTAATGGACAGTGCTCAAATATCTCCCTTTTTTTTTTTTTTTTTTCCTGGTTGTGCAATGTAAAAACTTGTTGAAAACTTGTTGATTAACCCAAAATAGAACAGCTTTTGTATACCAAAAGACCAGGCACTTTCTGAAAGCAAAGAAACCTTCATAAATAAAATAGCAGAGAGTAAATTCTGGCTTCTTTAGTGTTATTTTAACATCCATTTAATTTTCATTTTCTGTGTGGGAAAATACTGTTACCCATGGTAATGATATGAGTTCATCCATCAGTGAAGACAATGGTTTTTCTGTAAAGACCTTAAATCTCAGTTGTATAAACTAGCAACTAACCCAGTTTTACTCTGATGAGGCACAGGTCCTATTAGATGATAAGTTCTACAGTAATGATAGTCTCTTAAGTTTCTTGTGAGATGTGTAGAATATATGGAGTTTTGACCACTTCCCATAGCTTTACTATGCCATTCTCAGCCCAGAAGGTCAACTACCTCAGTTTTAATCTAATATCATGGCTATAAAATGCAGATAAATTTTTTTTATGGATCAATCCCTGTAACTTCACGTAATGGAGGAAAATACTTTTATTTCCATGTGACTGAGATTCTGCTAGTGTGTGCACTGATTAAAACAACTTGCCCAAACAAGATAAAGGCAAAGCTCAAACGATATACTGTCTCAGTCCGTATCTTAACCATAAGACAAATACAGAAACCGAATTGAGTCAAATAAATTGTTTTGAACAATATTTAAAAAGTTCTTTTCATAATGTTTTATAAAATGCTTTTTCCAAACAAACCATTTGTCTTTTTGTTGCAAAAAGCCCTCTGTAAGGACTCATATTGAATAGAATTGACTTCCCACATAATGGTTTCACGAGATATTCTTTACTCCAAATAAACAGAACAGGTCACTGTATGACAATGCCTATTCAGCCGCTTCACTTTTGATGTACTAAAACCTGCTGCTTCAGTTTATTTTATGTTTCTTTCTTCCATTTAAAAATAAGGTAAGTATTTACTTTAACATTAAAAACACACTACTACATCTTTCTTTTTTTATCTGGCTAATCTCTTCAGATATCTGGCCTTTGAACAAGTCAATACATATTGTCAATATATCTGGTGTTTACATCCACTGGACGTGTTATGTTAGTTCATGTAACATCTACTTGTTTGCCAGTTATCTTCCTAGAACAATATTCTCTCATGAGAGCAGAACTAAATGTAGCATCCTATTTATCTAGCCTTTGAAATGTTCTGCTTAACTTGACTCTAATTCATGCAGCAGCTACCTTATCTGTTTCTCTGTGTTTTTTTCCTGATGTACTGCACAAAATTGTAACTGGGTACAAAAGAAATATTGAACCTGGCTTTATTTTTCTTCAGCTGCAAATTGACTGAGCTTTTCCTGACTGCTTGCTTTTTTATTAAAAAACACCCACTGAACAACAACCTATAAATAGGATGTCTTGGGATGATACTTTAAACTTAAAAATTGCAATTTTATCCAAATTTGTAAACAGATTTTCTTCAGCATCCTAATATGAAAACCAGATATCAATAATATCAAATATAAGAGTAGTCACAGATTCATAGTACCAGAGTTTCACTCAGTAAATGAACTTTTTATTTAAGTAAAACACATGTTTAATTGTGTAGCTTTCATTGTGTGCAGTTTTTCTTCTGATGGAAGAGTTGCATATGATGAAGAGAGAAGTTTAATTTTACAGATAATTATTTCATTTTTCCAATGAAAGCCTCTTAATAAGCCCATAAACTCCATTCCACAGCATATACATTTTTGGAAGCATTAAGTGTGGTTGCCTTGAAATATTCACACTTGGATGTGTTCATTTGCATTATTACATTTAGAAGCCTTGGGGCTTTATCACTTCCTTTTCTTGAAATGGCACAGTAATAAGGAAAAGTGGTTATGCTTATCACCACCCATCAGTCAAACACCTTCTATATTAACAAAACATAATTTTTTCCACTCAGTGAATGGGCGTGTGATGTTTCATACACATGTCAATATTAGTATTACTTTGCCTGGTGAAGAAATCATTTTATTTAACAGGATGTATGACTGGAAGTAAATGAGGAGAAATTCCCGTTTACACTTTAATGAGCAGGGACAATGCAGCATGTCAAAACCATGCATTCACTATAATTTAGGAGTAAAAGTCATACAATTTTGTACAAACAAACCATACCGCATTTTAAGTGTCTTGAAACTCAGTGTATTGTAAGGGCTCTGTGCATGTTTTAATGCTCTGTGCATGGACTAATGTTTAATGTCCTAAGTTTTCTTCTAAAGGAAATCTCAACAAAGAAGAAAATAAGCAGATCACCTGATGGTTTGATACTGAAAAGATAATCTATGTATCTATGACAGCCTCTTTCATTAGCTTTTGATCCTGTCAAACAATAAATATAACCTTTAACCTTGTATATGTAATGAATAAAACTTGAACCTACACTGTCTAATCAAATGAGAGGTCCAATATATCCCACTGCTACGGCACATTCCATGCCCATGAACCCTGGTTTTAAATCTAAAACTATATGTAAAAGGAAAAAAACTAAAAGCTTTGAGAATAGATTTTCCAAACAACTAAAAGAAAAACGACAGAGGAATTTTCAGACTAATATTTAAATATAATTCTTCTGAGAGAACAAGTAACATCTGGATGTAAAAATACCACAATGAGGAGAGCCACATAAAACCAGAATAAAATGGAATGGAAGGAAAGGACAAGCTACATGTTCAAGACAGCTTTGCATAAATGTAAATATCTAAGTTTGGACTAAATGCAAAAGGCACATGTATTGCTCCATTACTGACATTGTAAGCAAGACAAACACCTCTAATTTAATCTCAAAAAAACATACGAGTTGCCTTTGATATGTATGTTTGTTGTACAGCTGGCAACAGAAGAAACACGCAGGTTCCAGAGCAGCAGTTAAATCTCCAGGCAGGACCAACCAAAAGGGCCTGCCCTTCTTTATTCTCTTATTTTTATGTTTCTAAAGACAATCAGGGATTGGTGAGAGGAGTCAACACCTCTGTAAGTTTACAGGACAAAGACATGGTCAGTCATCTTTCTCCACCCCAGGGGAAAGGAATGATAAACAATCTACAAGTGCAAAACAATCCCAGCCAGTTAGGAAAAACAAGGACCATGTTTACAGAAAATGCATGGGAACCTGTACTACAAAGTTACAACCATGGAACCCTGCAAAGGCAGGGCAACATATGTTCACTTAGGAGTTGGGATATCACAAAGTGGTATATCATATTTTATACAGAAATGCTAGAAGTCAAAATTTAAAAATTTCAAAAGTGGTGTAATCAGTTATCAGAACTGACACTGGAGTACGGCATGACACAAAATATTTTTTAAAGGCTAGATTTAGGACCTACATTTAATTACAAAAACTATATTAAATCAAGAAAACAAAGCATGATAGGTGATTTCTCTTTTAATTTCATTGCTTTTGTAGGCTTTTACCATATATGCAATAGTGTTAAAATTCTAAATCATTTCAAAAGATTGTTTGAGGACTATTAATTGCTAAATATCAAGGACAGCAGCTTTGCAAAACTAAGAGGGGAAAAATTTACAGGGAGACTGAAGGTCAGGAACTGACAAAGGAGATTTTATCCATCAACAGTTTAGCTGGAGGTTTTGATCTGCCATAAAATCTGCAGGAACATGTTTCCATTGCAGGGCAAAATCTGACAGAAGGAAGTTGCTCCTCATGGAAAGGATACTGTGTGGGCCTGCCCCAGAGGTCTGGCCGAGGCTTGATAGCACACCCTCCTTCAACATTGTTAACAATAAATCACTAACTCCTGCTTTTAAGCACCAGGCTACTCAGGATTCACCTCCATGACAAGGAAATAAGGGACTCACTTACAGATACAGGACAATATCAAAAATGAAAACAGAATTGACAAGGTAATACCTCAGAGACATTCAAATTCTTAAGGCTTTTACTAATAATGCAAAAATTGAAACAGGATGCAGGTAACACTTAAGAGCCCAAGTCAGGTGTTCCATACTAACTGGCCACTGCATTTTGAAATAAATCATTAACCTATTTTTCCTTTTGAAACCATGGTGAAATGAAATTTATAAGATATTGTTATAATGAACTCTGAAAAATTTTGACAATTTCAACTCTTTTATCCTGAGATGTTCCACAACACTTTAGAGATTTCACATGTGTTTTCGCATACATCCATGGGATAAACGCAGCCCAGATATTGCCAGAAAGGAAAGATCATTTTCCTTGACCAGTTCTGTGTAGGCTTTTCAGTGGTCAAAACCTTAGCTGTTCCAGAGGAAACCATCCTTAGGTTTTGCTAAGTTTTCAAATTGGCAATAAAAGGTGCACATTGCATGGATTCTTGATGAAAAATAAATAGCCATGGACTTTATTTTACAGTTCCTTTTGAGGAGAACCCTAATAAAAATACAGTGACACTTAATAAGCTATACATGCACTAATTCCATAATGAGTCTTTACTAACTCATGAAGAAAACCTATCTATTCAGCTATCACACTACTTCCTGCAGCAATTACATACTTTAGCAGATTGCTATAAAAATTTGGATTGAACCAAACTAAATACTTAGTGAAGGACTCATGAGACACTGTCTAATCTTGTTGCACTTCACCACATGCAGTGCTATTAATACTCACAGAAATTGAGTTTGAGAGATTTTGAAAAGTGTAAGCACCTTAATGAAAGGTTTATCTCTCTGAACAACTCTAAACCAGCAATAGTTTTATACATGCTAGGGAACAAGCCAGTGTAAACTGATCACAGGTCTTTATTTAAGTCATGTCTGTGGATCTTTTATTGTTCTTGGCACAGATTACAATGGTGTTACAGAACTGGAAAACACATTTGTGAAACATACCTATAATACTGTGAAAGGTCAGAAGTTTTACATAACCTCACGGAAGTATCAAGCAATTTATTTCCTTTGGAGGCATACTGTGAATGTACTGTAAATTCTGGGTTTATATCCTTATTTATTTTTTTATTTGTCTAAGGAAAAAAGGGAGCATAAACTTAGGTGTCTCTCTGCGCTATTATGAATTCAAGTCCTACTCAAATTATTTTGGAAGTCTTACGAAAGCAGGCTTCCAGGAATGGTTACAACATATCTGGAGGTACTGCAAACACACTCTTTCCAGAGATGAAACTGTCAAATATCCAGAGCAGGATGTCTCCACTGCTCCCCAGGATGTGTGCTTGAAGGGAGAGGAGGAAAGAAATCCAGACTTAAAGCAGAAATCCCAGAAACACTCATGACTGCCCTGCAGCAGAAGGGAATGCAGGGGCTGCAGCACAGGACTGCAGAACAGGCCTTGGGGGTCATTTTGTCCTCTCCAGCCTCACTCCTTAAGGCAGTGAGTGACAGCTTCCTATGGTTTTGAGCTTCACTCAATTTGTACAAGCAACTTCCCCCTCTTGGCTGAGGAGCTGTGGCAAGGATGCAAGAAAGCTGACACACCAGACACAGAAACTTCACACTGGGGATGTAGCAGGACTACCCAGTTTCACTGGCAAGATAATGCATAAAATTTCTTAGTTGATAGGAATGAGGAATGATACTTCCCACAGCTCAGTTTTTAGCCCTCTTTTTTCTCTTTATTTTAGCTGGCCAAAAGTAGAGCCCCTGCATATGTTTCTGCTATGCTAGGCCAGGACAGACCTTCTCTGCAGTGTGTTCACACAACCAGAGTACCAGAGTTGGGTATTGATGAAAATGTGGCGCTATTAGAGAAAAAAATACTAGGAATTTTTTTATTATAAAGCACTAACTGCCCAAATCTGGTTGGAGGGGAAAAACCCCAACAAATAAAAGTAAGGACCAGATACTCCAGGATCTAAAATACAAAATGCCTCTTTACTAACTATTAAATCAAAAGGATGTGCTGATGCTATATTACTATTCTAGTCACTGCCAAATAAAGTGAAATGTTAGTCCAAGCTTTTTATTTCCAAAGGATCAGCTTTTATAAACTAAGAGGGATAATAAGTGAAATCAAGTGGTCTGGCATACTCCTGTTCCATAAGTCAGAAGGTATGGAGGAGTTGCAGATTTGGAACCAGGTAAGTCAGGGACATGGAAGTAGCATAAAGTAGAGATTCAGTATAAAATTATTCTAAAATAGAAAAGTCTATTTCAGACTTTTATGAGTTTAAGATACAGACCTTACTTAACCAGACTATAAATATAAAACAAAATCTCTTTCTAAAAGGGCTGGTTGACTGTTCTTTAACAAAAATGAAGCATACCTTTGAAAGATCTCTGAAGTTGCCTGGAAGGGTCAGATCTAACTCTTCAGACTCATAGTTTGTTAAAACCCACGGAAATACAGGGTATTGGTTCAGATCATTGTACGTTCGTCCTATTGAAAAGGAAAGTTTTAAGAATTAGGAAATAGTGTCCACTTGTCCAGCTAGAAAAAAATCTAGTGGTTACATTTGTTGCATCACATGTTCCCACTTCCCACCACTTGACAAAATCAGGCATAGATCTTCCAGACACAAGCAGCCATTTATATGCACTTATCTTGAACCAAAAGTCAACACACAAACTGAAATAATATTAAAAAACATTATCTTTTAAGATCAACTAAAATGCATGACGCCAATAAACACTTTTTTATTTCCATTAAGATATTTTTGTAGCATGAATGTAGAAATTTAGAAGAACTAGACTATTATTTTTCTAGCAACTTTATGAAGTATCAGAGCTGGCAATGATTAAATGAGACTCCAAACAGCAAGGGGCTAAATTTGAGGCTTGCAAATCTAGGTCTATCCTAGACAGTCCATGCTAATCCATCATTCCTTATGGCTCTTCTTCACTGAAGAAATGGTGAGATTCAACTGTGGACTCAAAGTGGTAACAGTCATGTTTGCTGTAACATTGTTTTGTAATCACTTTGAAAATTAAAAAACAGTTCTCCCCCCACTATAAGACAAAGCTGACTACCCCAGGCCACTCTCTTCAATCATGCAAGAAACACTGCTGTCATCTCAGGAGCTCAAATGTGCAAAAACCATCTTTAGATGCCATTTCAAAAGAACAATCTGCAACTGCAATGAAATAAAAATTATGAATTCATCACAAAAAAAATGTGTTTGGGAAAGGCTGTTATTTCTGTATTCTCTAGTATTTAGTAGAATCCAACATTTCAGTGATAATATAAATGAAATTTCTTAGTACAGAACTGTCCATCCTATTGCTATAGTGAGAACCACACAATATGCAACATGAGTCTTAAAAAACAAAATCAGGTCATAAATATATATGTGTGTGCATTTATATAATATAATTAGCAGACTGAAATAATCCAGGTTAACAATTCCCAGTCCTGCAGCAGATTTACAGCCCTGTCTCACTAACTGCTTCCTTCCAGATTCTGGACAGATTCCTGGGGTACAAAACCCAGCACAGGAAAACACAGGCTTCCTTGTTCTGAGTAGCAGTTGCAATTCTCCACAAAAATCAGTTCTGCTTTAATGTAATGTGAAACTTTCACTGCCCTACAAACACCTTATTTTTTGAATAGAAGTTAATGAACAAAAAGCATGTTTTTATTTTGTACACAGTTTCACTGAATACAGGAGAAGTGCATACTCTTAATAATTGTGTGTCCTCATTTTTACACTCTGAACACACAGATGTTCACAAGAATACAAAAAAAAAATTAAGGTGAAGATAAAACTCTTAAAATGTAATGCCAGCACTGTGTGCTACCTACACAAATAAAGATGGATAGAAACAAAACCACTTCTTCTTTAATATCAACAATGAATGAATGAATGAATGAATGATTGAATGAATCAATGAATGCAGTATGACTCTTGGACAGAACAAGAATGTGTCAAACAATTAAATCAAGAAGCATACCGGAGTTTATCCCTGTAAGGGAGAAAAAGGAAAGGTATTCTCCAGTAAAATATTCATTCCCTTAGATTTTTGGGAGGGGGCTCTATATTTCTTGAAGGAACACACCTCTGCCTCATTTTCCACATCCATCAAATCAGAATATTATTTTCCTCTTTGGCAAGGGTTAAATTATATATGAGTTGTAAAGTTTCTGGAGATTATCAAATTTAGGGTGCTATAAAGTATGGCCTCTATAAAACTACAGCTTCATATGTTTTTCTCACCATCAGAATCTTTAATTAAGTAAGGCGAAGAACTTGTTAAATCTTCCACAATAGAAAGACATTTGTGTTTACGCAGAGAGCAGACTAAAAGAACTTTGAGATCCAGGAAGAGAATGACTGAGATGACTGTAGTCTATTACAAAGTATATGTAAAAATGAAGATTCTGCAGAATCAAAATTTGTATGGAGAAGAGCTCATAGTAATAAAAATCTCCAACTGCAACCATTTTATAGAAGTATTTAAAAAGCAAGAATATAGTTTTGCAAAATTTTGAAAGGAAATGTAGGGTTATACAAAATTACTTTTAATTTTGAAATTGATATTTTTTAATATTGTGATTTCATTTAATTTTGATAGTTATTTCATTAATTTCATATCAATTCAATTTCAATATTCAGTCAACAAGATTTTGACTTTTTTTTGCCATTCCATATGGGAAAATTATAAATGTATTATAAAATTATAAATTATAAATAGAGTAAGGAAAAAGTGATCCTGAGTCTAGCTACTGTACGAATTCTGTTTTGCTGAGAGGTTACTTATGGTATATACACATGAAAAAATTATCATATGACATTAGCTCCATGTCAGAACACTGCAGTAACTCCTCTGTGCAGTTTTTTACCCCACAATGAGAAATAATTTGAAGCAGCTTCTCCCTCAGCTTAGGTAGGATAAGTTGCAAATAATGAAACCTTCATGATTTTGTATTTGGTAAATATAAGTCTTGTGAAAAAACCTAAAATACTCTCTCCTACTTCATTTTTGTAAAACAAGTTTTATTTATGAAGATATTAACTACTAAGAATAGCTTTTATTTTGTTTAATAAAAAAGTTAGTGATTTATTTTTCTCAATTTAACAATTTTCTCCTTAATGTCAACAAATAAAACTGACTCAAGAAGATGAACCTAATTTAAATTGTGAAAGGAGACCAAACCTACGAGGTAAGACCACAGATCTACATTTATCTGAGCAGAGGACAGTGATCTAGGCCTATAATGGGATTACAAATCCCTAATTCTAAACATGCATAAATATTAGTGGTTTCACTTTATTAGAAATGCTGTCTTGATCTGTTCTGGCTTCACAATTGATTATTTTCAGAGTAAAGTCAGCAGATGAATATACTTAGCCATCTCATCAATTGTCTGGTGCTTCCAGCAAGAATTATTTGGTACTTTCTTTAGCTAAATAAATATAGAACATAAACCTGTATGACTATTGGTAGTCCCTACACCTTTTCAGAACCTTCAGATTTCCCCTCAAGTAGGCTTACAGAGATTAATATTAAAGGCTGAATATTAAATATCGCGAGCCCTGTGACACTAATCTACTTGAACAATAAAAATGAGGCATAGTAAATGAGATCTCAGAAATACTGGATATGTTTCTTCATTAAAAAAAACCCTTTTTAATTAAACCATCCAATTTAATGTTTTTATATGGCACTTTAGTTTCTAAGGTAAAGTGAGCTAGAGACAGCTGACAAAGAAATTATAACTGCAATTCCTTGGTGAAAATGTTAATGACAGCAAAATATTGTTTAATTAGATGATTGCAGCATCTGGATTAACACTCTTTAAGAGCGATGTTCCTGTGCTTGTCTGCTTCTTCACACTTTACAGACATTTTGTCATCTCTAGGTCATTAGGAAAGAATTTTTAATGATTTTTCTAGAAGTAAGTAGTTCGAGTTACATCTAATTAGATGACAATAATAAGCCCAACACATGCAGTAGCTAAATATATACATAATTAACCAGTGAGGGCTTGTACATCACAGAGTAAAAAAGTGGAAAATGCTAAAAAGGTAAAAAAAAAATGGTGAGGGGAAGAAGTTCATCTGAATTTATTACCTAACTGAGGATGTCATTTTTTTCCATAAACCTTTAAAAATAATCCCTTTCCACTGCAAGAAATTACTCACAAAAATTATGGAAGCAATTATTCTTTATTTCTTTTAAAAGCAGTGGCATGTAGGATTTAAAAGAATTAAAATTCCAATAAATACAAATGCAAGCACACATTTAATATACTGCAATTTGAAATCAAACAGCAGAAATTAGTTAAATACTGAGAAAGAGATTTGAAATCTAGACTTCTAGCTAAAACAGTGAGTACTGCAATGATATTAAAAATCAACTTCTTGTTCCCACTCCCCTTGATACCTTTTGCTGTAGTGGGATTACTTTTAAGTACTCTTTTTAATAATGTTTTAATTGAGAATAGTAAAAATTACTTGTTTCCCATATCACCCAGAGGGGTCAGTTGACATGTATGCTGGTCCCATGCAGAAGGGACAATTACTATAACCAAAGCAGCTTCCTTCAAGCCTTCAAAAGAAAAGGATCCCTGAGAATAAAGCAGGTAGAGGGAGGAGGGGGAAGGTGACCAGGAAGGCTTATGTCTACACAGCCAGGACAAAAACCAGGGGCATGGAGAGTATAACACTGAGACTGATTGATAAGTAGCAGAGTGCAGTGTTTACCTTTGGGAGGAAAGCCCAGAGCTGTAAACATGATGAAATATGCTCGAGCCAAAAAAGAGGGCAAGAACGAGGTGAAGAGCTTGGAAACAGAAGAGGGAGATGAGAAAATAGTTGACTAGCAGGCCAGAGAAACAGGTTGAAACCAAGCTTTAGAGAGTTTTGAAGATGGAGAGAGATTTTGAACTGAAATTACAATAAGACATCAGGCAAGTGTCGGCAATCACACATACCTGGATAGGAAATGATCTAGAAAGAGAGATCTCTGAGAGCTGAAGTAGAAAGTTATCAGAGCAGAAACAGTTAAAAATGAAGTATGGCAATATTTCAAGGGGATAATATGATGATGTAAGAATTAAAGAAAACTTCATAGAATGATGGATTTTTTCCAATAGGATACTTCAAATATTAAGAATATATAGAACAGCCAGAGACCATGCTTCTCATGGACAGACATACCAGCAAACCAGGGAGAGATCTAAGAAGAGATTAATATATTTATTTCAGTGGTTCTGCTGTACAGAGACACAGTCTGTGTAATTAACAGTATTAATAAACAGACAAAGGACTTCTTTCGGGAAAGGACCCAGCTGCATGATGTCACAAAGAGGTGACAGAACCCTCACTTCTGAACATCACTCTTCCTAGGCTACTGTTTCTTGTGTCATTTCACAGGAGGATCACAAGAAAACATGAGTGCTTTCTTACTCTTTTGTAGAGGGCTAGAGACTAATTAAGCACCATTGTAAGAAAAAAGAAAGGAAGCTACAAAGAATGGGGAAAAGATGTACTAAACCACTTTTTTAGTGGACCTCTATTTGGAAGAGAAATAAAAACAGTGAAGCGACCTTACTTATCACCTACTTACCAGCAGATAATCCACAATTCTTAAGTGTTTAACTTCCACATTTCTGACTAAGCTACAGCTCAGATTTGCTGAATAAGCCAGTAGGAGTTTAATGGCAACATGAATTAAAAAGAATGGATGGATATATTTCTCAATAGCTAAAAACAATAATACCATTGGAGAGTAAGATGCTGCTTAAATAAACGGCTATATTCTAAAACTGGGTCGTTGTTGCTACACTAACAATTACTGGCAAAGAAGTTGCAACTTTTAAGGAAATATTTCTTTTGGAATCTCATTACAAAGGAGTATAATTAGGACTGTAATTGGAAATTGAATTTCCAAGAAGAAAGAAAAGAAAATTCATATTTACTTGGGAAAGGAGGTCACAAGTATATTCAGTACTCTAGTTTTGTGTACACAATGGAAAATCCTGGATTTTCTTCTGACTGCTGAGGGTCCCGTCTACAGTGCATATAAGATTTTGTGGATGTTTAATACAGGTATACTTGGGCAGTTATGAAAACCAGGGCAACAAGTTAGTAGAGGTTCTTTGCTTCCAGCACTGTATTTCTGGTAGAGTTGCTAATTTGGTTAGTGCTTCATCAGAAAACACCTATTTGTTGTAAGAGAAATATTTTTGAGGAACACCTTTCAAGAAGACTTACAGAAATACTGGCACAGCTGTAAAAGCAGTGGTGTCATTCAGGCTGCCTCACAGCTCTCAATCCTGCAGTTTCCCAGATCTCAGGCCCCAGTGGCACAGGGCCCTGCAATGGTGGAGCCAGGATCAGCTTGGGGATGTGAGAACTTCTAGACTTTCTAACATATATTTCTCTTTAGAAGCTTTCTCCCCTGCAACTGGACTTTGAGCTCATGTGCAGTCTGTTGTGGGTGGGTTTCTAGCTTGCCAGGAACTTTATGAGGAGATTCTTTGCAAATACCTACAAGTTTCATGAGTTTTTGGAACTGAGCTTTCTAGATGAAGTGCAGACTTCATTAAAACTACAAAACCTGGTTGACCTTCCAAAAAACAACTTGATGGGATTTTTTTGCTTCTGACAAAAAAAGCTGGAAAACTTTGGGTTTTGTTCCAAACTGGAATAGAGCTTATTGTCATGTGTAGAATTGCCTGTTGGGTTTCAGACAGCTTTCATTCTCTGATGTTATTTTCAGAAAAGGTTTTGTGTGTGTCATTGGTAAGTTCAGCTACCAAGGATTAATTTTATACAAATTTTTTTTAAAAAAACACATACTGCTGAAAGATTTTATAAGATGGTAGACAAGGCTGTGAAATGAGCAATGCATCCTATGCAATTAACAAATGAGATTACATGAACAAATTAGATTTACCTGAAAGAGACTGATACCAATAAATCTGCTAGAAATTAAATGCTTTGAGTCAGAGAGATACACTCCTAGGGATAGTGACCAAACAGTTTTTTTAATAGGACAGAAAATCATGGACACACACCAAAAGTAACAAAAAGTAGTTCTTCAAGCCTTGGCCATAGCAGGTGGAACCTGAAATGCTAATATCAAGCCATCCTCTTATAAGGCAGATGAGTTACACCAAATGACCTTAAGAGAATCCTGTCTCGTGCAACCACCCCAAGTGTTTGGCTGTAAAGCCTGCCTGGCAGTGCTAGTATTGAACAACAGGTCAAAAATATTTTTCTTGAGACCTTGGAGATAATCTGAGAGAATCTGTTCAGGCTGAAGCTTGTAAACTGATAAATATTTTAGTGTGTTACTGCAATTCCTAACTGGCTTCAGACATAATCCTGTCTTCCAGGTTTGGATGCTTTGGTGAGATACCTAAAAAATAATGACCTTAGAGTTTTAAACTGACTAAAAATAAAAAAAAAATTTAAAAATAGCTTATCTCTTGTTTACTCCCATTTAAAGAGCTTAAAATCACTGCTTACAGAAGAAATGAATACATAAAAAGGAAATTACAAGTGATGGACAATTCTGTTGCTAATGTATTGGACCAGGACTCAGAGGACCTAGGCTAACTTCCCAGTTCTCCAGTAAATCCTCCAAGTTCAGGTGAGGCAGCCAGGGAGCCAGCAGGGTCTGCCTGCATTTCCTCATCACTAGAAGGGCAGCGGATGTGTGAGAGGCACAAAGCAGCTGGAGACAGGCCAGTGTCCAGGAGCAGGATAGCAGAATGGCATTCTGGCATTGCACCAGAGGTAATAAATGCACAGCAGGGCTCCTTCCTCCAGGAGATATCTGCAGGACTGCAGCTAAAACACTTGGGAGCCAAGCTGGTAAGCCTGCACTGGACTTCACCATATGGACTTTCCAGCCCAGACCTCCAGTAGTTTCAGGGATTCTGCTTTTTGCTCCACTGCACAAGGTAAACATGCCCTCAGATTTCCAACTGTTCACTGGTAACACTTCTGTATCACACTGGAATAAGTTGATGACACATTTATTAACATCCATAACACTGGATGTGTGGAAGATGACCGCCATCTAAGCACAGAGGCCAAAGCCTGAGGGTTCAAAGCAAGTGGAGTTTGACAGCTCTTGAATTCTGCCACTGCCCTACTGGGAAGAACGCAGTGACTGTCCTCAGACTGGTCAGGATAACGAGTGCTACCTTTGGGTTTCACACTTACATGTGTCTTATGTCTGGCCTGAGGATAACCTCAAGCGTAAAAGTCAAGACCAAGTAAAGATGGGAGTTGTAACACTGGAGTACAAAGTGATGCCTGGTGGAATTTGGGTTTCAAATTAAAGCTTACTGAAGTGAAATGTCAGTATGAGGTTCTCCATGGGCAGGTTCATGAGCAGCATGTGTGCTACAAGCAGGAATCATAATAGTAGACAACCTCCTGGAAATCACTGTATATGGTGTAGAAAACTGCTGCTTTTTACATTTAAAATTATCACTGGAGTAAACACATAGAAAAGGGAAAGGTGAAAGGAATAATATCTTCCTTAATGTTTAATTAATGACAATTGCCAGAAAAGCTCTTCTTTTGCCAATAACAAATGGTTGTCTATGGCAGTTATTTCTCATTTTAAATACCTAATCTGATATTATATTTCATCTCAAAGAACTAAATGAGAAAAGATGCTGTAATCTAATCATATCACAATCCAGGTGACATCTGTACTAGGCAGAATACTGTTGTTATTCTGCTGTCTAGTTGCTGTTGTTGAGAATGATGAAGTAGCGAAATTACATTTTCCCATTATTATTTCCAGACACTCTCTGGCAATGGTTTGTTGACTCTAATAAAGCTTCAGACAAAGCTGTCAGCAGAGGAAATGGCAGAAGGGGAGCAAGGAGCAGCCTTCACAGCATTACATGAATCTAAAGTCCCCATGATAGGTTGTGCATTTTCTGATAAAATTTAATGTGTGTGTGTGTTTCAGAATATATCACAAAGCTGCAGCTGCATTCTGGAGGGATAAATGTATTCTATCAAGTCACAGTGCTTAAGACTTTGACAAACACAAACATATTACATGGGATTACAGTGCCAGAAGCCTTACCTGCTATAGTATTGAGGAACATCAAGTATTCAAAGTTAGATATCTCCCGTCTCTGCCAGCGCTGAGTCATGTTGGAGGATTTATAAAGTTGTCGGGGTGTGGCCAGAGAGATTCTCCTAGGAAATACATTTAAAGAATGATTTTTTTAAGAGTCTCATTACATGTTAAGATGTATGGCAAACTTTTAGTGTGATTCATTTCAGATTCTCTCAGAGGCTTTTTTGTTTCATTTAATTATGTCAAAAAGACACTATTACCCTTATTTGAGAAATGGCTAAAATTAAGAGCTATATTTTATTTTACCACTACTACAGCATTGCAATAAATCAGAATAATATATTTTGTGTTTTATTTTATTCTGAATCTGGTTAAAAGACTGGAATTTAAAGAAACTGCAGACCTCCTGGTGCCAGGCTTGTCTAGAAGGAATAAAAGAGGAATACCATTTCCCTGTTCCAAAAGGATATATTGAGATAAGTTCATTAAGGTGACTGAGTGATAGATTAAAGTGACATACACTTCCATCACGCAGGTTGAAGATATTTATTACACAATTTGTGCACATCCTATGGTCAACTACCCATGATTCTTTCCTATAGTTTAGTAAGCTTGAAGATTTCTATTTATAGCCTGGTTTCTGAAACAAATTTTACTCAGCTATCTGCTCACATGTTCATCTGCCTGTCTCTTCATAATGACTTCTAAACTGCATTTCATTTGAATCTGGAAGAGGAGCAGAAGCTTCTATGATACTCAATTTCCACACATTTTTTGAAACCTTCATGACTGGATAAGGGAGAAGGAATCAAACTACATGCCAAGTAACAGAAAAGCAGAAAACCTCAACTCTTCACTACTCAATTTGGCAACATCACAATAACCAAATAACATGCACCAAGTCTTAAATTAACCATTGTAGATATTGTCCCTGGTTGGTAAAAATATAGGGGACTAGAGTCAGTCTAGATTGATGCATTAAAGAAAAAAATCTGCAACAGGCAGAAGCAATCTCATTGTTCAAAACTCATTTCTAGAGAAAATAGTTCTTGCCTGAAAAAAACAAGACAAGGAAATTTTAAAAGGAGAAAACATTTGTCCCCTTAGATACCTTTTTAAAACGAAATTTACACCTTAAAAAGTGTTAAACTAGAGAAATGTCTATACCTGTTAAAACAACAACAATAAAAAAGAAAATTCCTGATGTGTAGTCTGAATTTAGTGAATTTAAAGAATGTATGTAGTAGTATTTACACAGCTTATCAAGACTCAATAGGGACACTCAATGCCTCAGCTTTCAGTTGCACCCTGAGCACACTGTGTGTCATTTCTAGACTCTGAATGCTGAATATCTTCTTAAAACTGAATCATATATAAGGTGTCAAACTGGGCAGTGTTTACAAAAATGTGAACCATCTACTTCTAAAAATGGTTTCCAGTAAATTTTGACTAATGCTACATACAAATTAATAAACACAGAAAATAACAATACTAAAGAGGTCATTAAATTTACAAAGCATTTCTGTCACAGACTTTCTGTTCCTCCCATGACAAAACAACATTTATGGATCAGTACAGCTTAGTAGCTGCTTTTAGACTTTATTTGCAATCTCCTAGGGAGTCTCAAAAATCTATAAACTGTCAAGTGCTGGACTTGGCATTTGAATGCCTGATTTGAGTGAACTCTACAGAAAATCAAAATATACTAAAAATGTCCTTATTTACTCCATATCTAAGGTGTTTGAAAGATTCACATTTTTTTCAGCAGAGACTGGAAGAAATTATGCACAATAAATTGGTTCCACACCTGCTTGTTTCAGCTAACACAGGAAGACCCACTGTTTTCTGTTTTGCTAAAACCACCCAACTTTGATCAAACCATTTCATTCTTCAATATGCCATCACCAATATAAAGATGCACAAACGAATGTGCTGCCTTTGCTTCTATAGAGCCACGAAATATCCACTCAAAATGGGAACTGCAGAAGACTCTGATGTACAACAGAATGATCCAATTTCTCAATTTTTATACATTTAAATGTATTTCGAAAACAATTCATGCCATTTTGGTGAAAGACGGGATCTTATATATCCCATATGTGGAGTATGACACACCCCCTTTCACAGTCACTTTTAATTCAGTTAGCTACAATGCAATCTCATACAAAGAATATTTAAGTATCTTGCACTTGCATGATGTTATGTGTTGTGCTGCTCCTGTTCAGAGAAAAAAAAAAAAGACTGGGGAAAGTCATTTCCCAAGGAAAGGCAAGAAATTCATCAACATTCACTTTTAATCAAAGTTGTAAAAAGGGTTTTATGCTTTGATGGCATCAAATCTCAGTTTTTCTACCTCTCTCCCTTCACCAAACTCAACCTCTGCAACCACCTGTATTGAGATCTAGATATCCATCACCAAGCTACTGATATGGCAAAGCTGAGCTGATGTTGAATATAGTTACTGTAATAGCCAAAATACATTTTTTTCAGAAAAAAAATCATCATTTGAATTTCTTAGTTTTATTAACTGGAGTCATTGTTTTCTCTAAAGCATTAATAGCCCACAGAATTTCAGTGGAAGGTGTCAGCACATTTACAGGGGAAGATACTGTATCTTTTACCAATTCTTTGATCTCTATATGCTACAAAACCATCAGGCAGCTCACAGTTGGTTTCTGAGCTGTGATGCTGCTCTCAATAAAAAGACATCAGTATATTACACCTGAGGTGTTAGAACCATCAAAAGTAATCTGATAATACCGTGCTGAAAATGTGGATATCAATCTACCTATGTAGAATCATATGGAGCTGCAGAAGTTAAAAGACCCAGCATTGTCTGCCCAGTTGTATCATTTGGCAAGGTCATAAGGAAACTACAATTGATGCAACATGTTTCAGGAACAGTGAAAATGCATTTATCAAAGACAGACTAATTTGATTAGCAAATCAGACTGAACTCTTCAACATGTGACTAATTTTAAGGATGTAATTATTTCTTTGTAACATTAAGCAAAGGCTTAAACTCTTTGTTGAATCAAAGCATTAGACAGGCTGTTTGGAAAGGCAGCAAAGAGGTAAACTGAAGACTTGCTCTGAACAGCAGGTCTGTAAAGTCTTAGGAAGTCATAATGGTTCACCTGCTTCTAATCCTTTAAGCCATTAGATCATAAATATTTCTATTTACTTCTACTTCCTTGTACCTTTGTTAATTGCAGGATTTCACCATGAAAACATAAATACACTTAAAAGCCATGTACTGCATTAGAAGTAATTTACTTTTACAAATGTTTCCATCACAAATGCAAGCCTTTATGATACTGTAATTCACTTTAGGTGACATGTTTATCAAAGTAGTATCAGACAGGAAATATTACCTGCATGAATAGAACTAAAGAACTTAAACAAAACAACCAGAAAGGTCTGCTTTTGTTAAGATATTTTAAGGTATAACTGATTCTGGAAAACTGTGATGATGAAAAGGATAATGTTTTACTCAGTATAGCAACACCTTTTGGTTTCTCAGCATAATTTCTCCTTATGTTAAGCATAATTTTAAAAATTAGCATTCCAGATCCAACATATTCATAGAAAGGAAAACTATATTCTAACACCAACAAGACATTGACTGCAGAGCAGTTATAGAGCCAGATTTCCCCTCAGTTACTCCACTGCAATCCTACTGAAGACAAGAAGGGTATGTAGACAAGGAAAAAAGAAAAAAAACCCATGATTATGGTGTCTTTATTGTGCATAAATCATACCATGATTACACAAAAAAAAAGAAAGAAAAATAACTTCACTACCATATGCCAGATATATTCTGAAGGCTAGCAAGCCCATTTTCAATTCAAATTGAACTTTAATCAAAAAGGTATGGAAATAAGTGCATATTATATTGAAGCTGAAACTTTTCTAAATAATTATGAATCAACAAACTTTTTCAGACAATTATTCACTGAATAATGCACAAAGGATATGAATTTCAAGAGTAAAAAATGTCACTGTAAATATGAAATTCTGATTGAGAAATTTGCATTGTGTTTGTGCTAGAACATGTGGCCATTTCTATTTCAGAAAAGAATACCATTACTTTCCATTTAGAGACAGCATTTCCTTTAACTATAGTATATGGAAGAACAATGCGAATATTAACAAGATGTGCCTTCCAAATAAATGCCCCAACTTCCCCTTGATCTCAATGAAAACTTGAGAAATTTGGCAGTTTGCCTAAAGACTTCAGCACATTCAGGAGATCAAGCCTTAGGTATCAGGAGACTTGGGCTCCTGACAGGGAATGATGTTCATCTGGGAATGAAATAGTTCTCCAATTCTACAAATGCTTTGACACTTCAGAGTATTTCCACATTTTGCACTGGGATAAAACAAGGACAATGTGAAGTTTTAGTTTGTAGGGAATGACTGAAAGAAAGAGAAAAGATACATCCCAGACACTACACTGATGATTAAGTCATTGACTTTTGGCCAATGGGGGTTTGAGTCCGAAGCACCATATTTTGTTATTGTCATACTGTTTCCTCACTCCTTTATATTTCTTTACTTTTGTCTCATTTTGATCAGAAGTCAATCCTGAGCCTAAAAAAACCCAAAAAAATGTCCCCCCTCCAACACAGTGAAGTACACATGAAGATCATCTCACCTATCCCTGAAACAGGAATACTTTTATAATATAGGAACTGAAACTTTCCAGCCTTAGTTTTGGCCATAGGCTGATTTGATGTTGATTAGGAAATAAAAACTGTAGTTGTCCTTAGTATGTGAAAATCTCTAAACCTTAACATTAGTTGTTCTTTCAAAAATATATATCCTCCTTAATTTTGGAAAGAAATGAAGAATGCATTATACTAATGAATGGAAGAAATTTGGAAATCGCAAAATAGCCACGACACTGATAAGAAATGAAGTAAAATCTCTACAGTTCATATAGATAAAATAATTTATATTTGGCAAACACAAAAGCTAGTCAAGTTCAGTTTCACGTCCTGCATAACAAGCAAGCATGAACATTTGAATATACATTAATAAAATCTGACTGGAAACCAGACTTAGAAGAGATAAGGTGCAAGTTTTTTTATCAGAAAGTGTTAATTTTCTGTAATTGAAAACATCTAATCATCTAACTTACAATACTTTTACTACATATTCTAATAGGCCATATGGTAAGTAAAGGGCAATGTTTCTCATACTAGCCATAAGAGAAGGAAAATCTAGAGTTTCTTGACAGGAATAATGTTCTAGCACTGACATTTAAAAAATATCAATTGTATAATATAATAAACACAAAACAAAAAAATGATTTTAATTAAATTACCTGGCTTGTGGCAAACCATAGCTGGTTCCTACTCCAACACGTGGTAAGCTGTACACAACTTTTTTCACTGTTGCTTGGTCAGGAAAATTAAACATAACAGAAGCTAAATGAAGAAAGGAAAATATGTACCAGTAAAACATTTGCAGAAGTATGTTTTTTCACCTGCATATATCTTTTAAATGCTTGGTTTTTATTTGGGGAGAGAAATCAGTTCCACTTTAATCCTTCTGGGGATCCAAGGTACTACAGAAATTCCTGACATTCTTCACACCTATGTATAATTAGCTGGTTAATATTTTGGCATTAACTCTCTCATTTTGCAGAAGATCTGAGTGTTGCTTACTTGAGGAACAACACCTTACCATTAACCCATATAATCTCTTATCAGTCTGAGAAGCTGTTCAGTAGTTGGCATGGCATTTGCTCTTCTAACTAGTGCTTTAAAAGACCCAGGAACAAGAAATTGTTTCCCTCCCTCTTCAGCTGAAATCAAAACTTACATCAGAGCTCCTGAGGGTAAAAGACCACTTACACATCTCACCAGCCACTGAACTGGGATTCAGAGCAGCACATACAGAAAATTGAGTGACTCTATCTATTGATCTGCTACCTTTTAACTTTAATTCATTTTATAATTAGAAAAGGTAATATCCTTTTATATGTTTCATTAAAATATTTACAGACAATTGAGGAGAAGGGTGAGACAATAGAAAAAGCAAATTTCCTATCCAACAATTTGAAGAATTTACCAATTGCAATGACCTGGTTCTGTAAATAACTCTCACTGCTGCACAGAAAGCAGTGAGATTGATTTATGTGATCGATTTTAATACAATTTGCACTTAATACATACAAGAATAAGCATTGTAGAACAGATGTAAGCACTTTATCAAAGGAAGCACAGAGTTTTAATAAAATTTAATAAATAAAACACAAAATAACCACTAGCACAATTTTATGTAATAAATATAAACTATGACCTACTTCTGTTTGCCATAAAGACTTCCAAAGCTGTGTTCTGGAGAAGATAACGTCTTGAAAAAACAGCTCGAATCTCGCTGAACATCCATTTTCCATGAAGGCCTTCGGTATAGGCGAGGACCTTTAAAGAAAGTCAAGGTGACAGTTGCTAGCAGGAATTTTATGATAAAATATTGTATAAGAACAGAGGAAATTTTACCCATCAATTAAGTGAATCGTGTCTCTTTAACACTTAAAAACAGTGACTTAAAATGAAATTGAGTGTTTTTAAGAAATGCAAAAAAAAAGAAGTACCTGCTGTTAGAATAATATCAGTAATTACTGCGACCTGATACTCCTAAGATCTATTTCTCATGCGTCACATCAAATTAAGTTCCTCAAAAATACCAAAAACCCAAACTCTACAACAAGCACAGGGAAACAGACACACTTGCAATTATGTTTAACTGTATCATCTTCCAACAGTGTGCATGACACACTTGTCAGTTATGTATCAGATACCAGACTTCTGAGGCTTTTGCAAAGTATAACCAAAATAACATAATGTGCTATTCACATCCACTTCAGGGTCATAAATTGCAGATCCTCCCATTCCATTAATAAATAGAAAAATTAGCAAAACCAGTATGCCACCGTAATATTTTTTCTGAAGTTAGATACATCAAATATCCCAAACCATGGACAGAATTTAACAATTTTTAATTTTGCATTTTAAAATAAAATAGTTAAAAATTAGCATTGATTTTCCTGATTTAAATCTTCTCAATTGAGTGTATTAATATAAGACTAGATATTAATAATATCAAATAATATTTTTCACTTCTCTTTTAGCATTCTGGATGTTCCAACAGTAGACAAAAAAGACACAGTTTAATTAGATGCCATATTTATTAACTTATTCTCATCTGTGTCATGCACTATAGAACAATCTTTTTCCAATCCTTTTCATCAGCTGGCAGGCTCCCTTCAGCCCTGCACCTCTGCTCAGGTGGGCCCTGCCATGGCACTCCCAGGAGAAGTCAGTTGTTTGGGATGGGGATTCTCACCACACCCATTTGCATCTCCCAGGCTCTGTAGACTGTGCCTTTACCTAGGCTGCAGTCACTGAGAGAATTGTAGCCTCAGTGAAACAAAGAAATGTAGTGAACGCCTTTGCTAAAGAGAATGCAAAAAGAAGGTTTCAGACCAAAGAGACTGAATTTCTCTGTTCTCCACTAGGTACACAAAAACTGTGGTACACCAGCTTGCAGTGCTTTACTCACTCGTCTGAGGGCTTTACTTTCTGTAATCATGACCTCCCCCAGCTTCTGAGCAGGAAAATGTTAGGGATACCATATGCTGCTGCTGTCAGTGATCCTTCATGCTTGCGGAATTGGAAATTGTATTTCTTCAATCTTTTCACTGATGCGGCTTCAAGTTAGTAACACGTCTCCATATATGAAAAAGCTAATTTAAGTTCATGCACTTGGTGTACAACCTTTTTCTCACAACCGTGACGAGACTATTTCAGAGAGGACGATAATAACACCAACAATACAAAGCGTTCAAATGTTAGTTCTGTCCTTGATAGAAACCGGTCAGAGGAATGCAGTGTTCCCTCTGTATTGTTTACATGAGAACAAATTACAGACAGAACTCTTAGACCAACATTGTGGCTGATGACACCGTTTCATTCCCCTTAGCTTTCCCCACTCATTAAACAAAGCTTGGAAGAAGGGAAGGAGCTTGATTCTTTGGAGGTCACCCAGACACGTTCAAGAGCCTGTGCAGTCCCTCCATTCAGTCACAGGTCCGCTGTGGAATGCTGCCTCATATGCTAAATTCTTGCAATGGTTAAAAATCTGCACCTTATTTTCACTTTGAACTCTGATAGATCTAGTGACATCTTTGTGAGCTTTCTAGTATCAAGTAACTTTTCCTTGTGTTGTTAATTACAGACTGGATCCAGTTACCGCTTAGCCTTCTCTTTGATAAGCTAAATAAACCTTATTTAAAATAAAATATATATAAAATAAATTTTCCTTGGTTTTCTTTCATTGAGATCAGATGCTAGGATACAGCCAGTATCATGCATGTGAAATTCAGGTGGATAAGAACAGTGACTGTGCAGATTTAAGCACTCTCCTTCTTTGAATATATTCTGCTGCTATCTGATACATAACTTTTGTAAATACACAGGTTTTTAAAATAAAGAGAGAAAAATCTGAGGAAACCGCTCACATTTAAAAAGCTAAAATATGAGAACAGTCTATTGGAAGGAGGAGTTTGAAATGTATATAGCTGTAACCAGATCTACAGCACCCAGCAAATTTGCCAAAGAATCAGCTCCTTGACAAAGCATCATGCTTCAGGAAACCACTTTTTGTATCAAAAATGTTTCTAGCTATTCTTTTGTAGAGAGAAATGTTTGCTATTAACTATATTCTATATATTAACATATTAGAGGATTCACAATAATACATTTATGATGTATTGATATATACCACAGCTTAGTTATTATAGATCAACCCTAACAGCACATTGTATATCAATCATACACTGGTTGCCTTTTACTTCCTGCTCTTTTTTAATTAAGTATAAACCAATTGCAACTACACAAAGGTACATTGAACCCACTATGAAATGAATGATGTATGAGAGCACTACAATAAAACAGTAGAGTGGAATAGGAAATCAGAGGAAAGAAAGGAGTCTATAATTCAATTAATGTCCTCAATTACACTCTTCTTAACTATCTATTAGTCCTACAAATATCAGATTATCATGCCATTATCAAATCATCTGAATTATTTCAGTATTTCTGTTGTAGCACTTTCCTGTCCAAGGTATACAAACCATTTTTGACATCCTCCATAACATTCATCTTACATAATTTTCATATGATGCTTTAAACCTCCCATTGTTAGATATCTAGAATTTATAGCAGGTATTACTGACATTATTGCAGGATTCTTTCTTATTGCTGTTAAAAAGCCAAATCAAAGTAATTTTATTTTTCTGAATTTGAGTCCTTTAAGAAGTTTATACACCCTTTTTTTTTTCTTCTGGAATGATTTGTTGCATTTCACTTTCTCATAGAACATGAAGGAAGTCTTGGCTATTTTACATCTTTTTACAGACTGAATGTATTGGATCTTTCATTATTCATAAAAACATGGAAATAACCACTTCACTGTGCTAATACACTGAAATTATGTTACTAAGTTATCTGAAGGCAAAATTCCCATATGTTCCAGCACTTTGTTGTTTATACTTAAAGTCAGTACTCCTCATTTTGATGGTTTTATGAGGTTTTCTCCTTAAAACAGTCATGAAGATTTCCTGCTTAGGCATGTTTTAATAGTTGAAAAATCATGACTAAGCCCAGAATTCTAGATACATCTCAGATAAGCTGTTTTTATTAAAATAAAAACAACCAGCCAATATCTACATTTAACCTAAGCACACTTTTCAATTTTAATATCAGCTGCAGCTGTTTGGTTTAAAACTCATTTCTTCTTGTAAAACCTTTTCACTTAGGAATATGTGTATGTTTTAAAGATACCAGTTTTCTAGAATTCACTGCAGCAAGATGAAGCTCCCACCTAACAAGGGAGCTCTAAAACTCTAGATTCTGTAATATGGAAAAACATCTATTGGTGACACTTATTTGAATTATGTTAGTAAAGCAGCATGGGATGCAGATGGAAAGCTCTAGAGAAGAGAAGCAGAACCATTACTGAAGTACTTTCCTACTTGGATCAGATATGAAGGTCCTATTTTTTAAATTTTATTTCTGATGTAATCAAGATTCTTTTTCTTTTCAATTAAGAGTCAATGCATTTTTAATCATAAACCTTCTTCAGCAGTTATTCAATTATTGATAATGAATTGTTAATTAATAGATGGAATTTTGCACTAAGCAGAAGACCAGAAATACTAGTGTCCATTTTGCTAGAATCCCTGATAGATTATCCCCATAGAAGGAACACTTAAGTACCAAGGCTCATTTTTGCTGCTTTATACTATTTTTTTGGTATCTCATAGCACCAGACACAGCGAGCAAAAGGATATTCTGGCCCTTTTCTTTTGATTATTGTTTCTGAAATTGAAGTGCTCACAAAATCAGGTACTGTAAAGAAATCAAGGAAAACAGCCTGTAGAATCCTATCTATTCTCAGTCACTAACTTTTTGTAAGAATGATAACATTTGCAGTCTATTGAAAAGAATTTTTACATATTTCCTTTTTTTAAAATAGCTCCTTGGGATGATTCATTAATGTCTATGTATGTGAATTGAATCCACTGTTTTCAGTGGAAGTTCATAATTTGTCTTTTGAAACCACATTTCTAATTCAGGATATTTTAATTCTGATTTCTGAATGAAAGTGTCAATTGATACTTGCAACATTTTTCAAGCTTTGTTTATAACTAGTGCAAAAATGCATCCATTAATATGAAATATATTTCTTAATCTTTTTGTGGGTTTGTTTGATGAATGGTGAAAAAAAGGTGAAAAAGCTTTTCCTAATATGTAATCTGAATCTCCCCTGTCTCAGCTTAAGGACATTTCCACTGGTCCTCTCACTGTAGGCATGGTAGAAGAGACTGGCCCCCACTCACTACACCCTCTTTCCAGGGATCTTTAGAGAGTGATGAGGTTCCCCCTGAGCCTCCTTTTCTCCAGGCTAAACACCCTCAGCTCCCTCAGCTGTTTCCCACAAGAAAAGTTCCCTAGTTCTTTCACAAGCCCTGTTGCCCTTTGCTGAACATGCTCCATGGAGGAGAAAACATGTAGGACTTCACAAAAAACAAATCACAGTGTGTGGTTATTTCATCAGAGTGCCACCTACAGCCAGCCACAGAATCGTGGTTATGCACCAGGTCCAGACACAAAATAGACATTTAGAAAATAGTTTGGCATCACTGCATGCTTTTCGAGGTTAGAAACGCATGAAATTGATTACAGAAAATCATTCTGTCCTGTCAGGGATTTGGATTTCCCTTTTTCAAGAGTTGTCTAGCATTGCAATTTACTGCAAGGAAAATGTGAAATTCTGAATGCAGGTCCTCATGGAGTAAGAAAAATGGCTTCTAGGAACACACAGCAAACTCTTCTCCAGAACAATCTAAAAGCACTGTATTCACTATAAGTACATGGCAGACTGCATGATTGCTTCATGTACTCTAAATACAGATTGAGATGACAGACATTGATAGCATAGAATCACACTCCTAGGGTTTAGGAAATACTATATTGAGTAAGCATTTTATAATTTCAAAATGTTTGATGAAGTACTGAGTATGATCAACTTTTAGATTTAGCAGGAAAAATAAGTATACACTATAACAGGGATATATCATGTCAAGCTAGATTAGTGTAAAAAGAAGTTATATATATTAAGAAAATTCAAAATCAGTTGAGTTCAAATAATGAAGTTTCTTTGTACTTTGCTTTTCTAAAATGGGAAACAGAGAATGTAAATAGGCAGAAAGGAAAATTCAAATTTATTTAATGTCTTAGTGTTGCATTGACTTCTTACAAATTTTTTATACATTTAGGCGACTTTAGGAACATCTTGGCCTCAATTCCCATAATCATATTAAATACTCCTAAAATCTTACCAAAATACTGTTATCATTTTTTCTTTGCACATTTTGGTCTAAATGTAAAATGTCTAAAGTAAAATGATCTCACTTTCCCTCTACATTACGGTCTCTTTTCCCCTTCTTTATAACATGCTTCTGAGTAAAATATTTCTTTATTTGTAAGCCTTAAAAGCTTTCCTCCAAGTAGTTCTTGTAATGTTATGTTCTGCAGGATGAGCTGAGTATTATGTGCCATTGTAATTTCTCAATTCACATCAGTTTAAAAAATCTTTTTTAGGACTTTTTAAAAAGTAAATATTGGCACTTCTGTTTCATTTTTCTCCTCCTCTTCAGGGATCTAAAATATGCAGATATTATTTTTGTGGTTTTGGACTTTATTTCCTTGCCAAATATTCTCAGCTTATACTTCTACTTCCAATGTTTTTTTAAGCTTTCAAGAGGCCCCTTGTCTTGAAACATGAGGTTCTGTTCATCCAAACCTTTTCTAAATTTGATTTCTCTGGTCAGCATACCTGCTTCGTTATCCACTAAAACAATGCCCACTCAGCTTAAAGCAACAGATGCTCTCATTCTCACACTCATTTACAGCCATCTGAAAAATTATTTGAAGTTAGTCCACTTGAAGGCCATTTTCCTCTTTTCATTGGCAAAATGCTTTTGCATGTTATGACTTTGTGTTTTAGGCAAGGAATTGAAAGGATATTGGGATTTTTTGAGAAGTAGTTGCATTAAAGTAATTAGAGTGAAAAACAAAACCCTACTCCAATATCTTTTGTATTCTAAATGGACCATTTCCAACACTTCATTTGTGAAACACCAGTGCATAGTTTTAAATACAAGGATAAGTGCAAACAAAATTCTGAATAATAATTATTTCATCATTAATTTTGATCTCTGTGCCTTTGCACAGTTTCCTTTCCACACAACATGCAAACAGATTGTCAATTTAGGAAAAAAAAAACTTCCAGAAATGCCAGGAATACACTGACGTTCTTGGGAAGAACAGCATCAGGAAGAGGTAGCAGCTTTAGATAGTATCACCTTAGGAAGGTGATAGGCAGAGGCCTTTTTTAGGCTCTACTTTCAAACATATTCAGCAATTATTGTTTTAAGCAGAGGCTCCACTGATTTAAGGATTTTGAAACCACAAATAAAGCTGATGATGCTGGATGGGGCAACAGCACATGTGCAGAAGCAGAAGGCAAATATATTCTAGTGCCACATAAAGCCATATTAGAGCACAGCCCAATTCAAAACACAGAGGTTTGAGAAACAAATAATGGGGCAAAATCCAAAGTAGAAAAACACAATTAGTTCTGGTAGCCACAGGACTGAAGCAGATTGTGTCAGTTACTTCACAAAGTTGAAAATGATTTTTTGTTGACTTTGGCAACAATGGGATGTCAGACTCAAATCTAGTGAGAAATGTTAACAGAACTATGTTTCCATTCTCACTCTACATCTCATGCTCAGAGATCAATCCAAACTGGGGAGTGGTGATGTCAGACTCAAATTACTCGGAGTAATTCTGCCCCAGCAGTGAAATACAATAAAATTATTTCAATTAGAACAGCATAAATTACAGTTTAGTGGACATGCTAAAAAGGACATAAAATTGATATGATCTGAGCAAAATCAGACTTTTTTTTTAAAGGAATAATAAAAATGAAGAGCTTCTTTTTCTCTCAACTGGTTCATTCTCCTCAACAAAAGTGAAAGAAAGGACTTTTAATATTTACAAAGTCAGGGACAGCACAGGGTTAAGAAATGCTTGTAAGTTGAAACCAAAGCAGGATATTTAATCAATAAATAGTTCTTTGACAAAAAATTCAGCTTTCTTGAATTTGTGTTATTGGCGGATTTCACAGAATTGTGAGAGTTTTAGCTAAAAAAGGTTGCAGCAGAGCGAAAAACCATAGAATCAGTTTGAAGAATAAAGAATGTATGGTATCCCTAAGTATGTGATGTGCTCTTTCCCAAGAATAAAGCCATCATAAAATTCTCTGGGTGTTTTGTTGCGTTGTTTTTTTCCCAGAACTTGAACATATTTATTGAAAAGTGCAATGCAATAAAACTGAGTGCATGAATACTCAAATGTACCAGACCACAAATTCTTAACCTTCTAATAACGGAAGGCATTATAACTGGTCTTAGGAAAAGTGCAAATACTGCGTTTTGTTAAACACTACCCATTTCATACAAAATGAAGGTAGGAAGACCGTTGTATGTCCCTCTTTTTATAGATGTGAACTTCATGTCATACACAAGATATGTGGAAGCATCTTGTATTTTAACAATTTCACATCTGATTTATTCAGTGCAGCATGCAGAAGATTTAAGATCTATAAAAGTCAATAGAATGCAATTTTTTTCTACTACCAGTCTTAATTTTTTAAGCTTCTGTTCCTAATATCTCTTCCTACATAAGACTGATCAAAACCCAGTAATATTTAGTTTTCAACTTCATTTGCAAAAGCTGTTTCATTAATACCAACATTTAGAAATACAATCAGAACATATTCTACTGCTGAAATTTTAGTAATAGTTTTAAAATTAATTTTTATGCACAAAAAGAAATAATTAGTTTATAAAGTAATGTATATATTGTACATCTACAACAACCTTACCATGCCCAAAATTTTTTGCAATATAGTTTATAACAGTCAAGCAAACTCCTCAAGAAATTCAAAATTCTACAGCTCAAAGAGTCACAAGTTGGAAGGGACCACAGTGGGTCATCTGATCCCACCTCCCTGCTCAAGCAGGGTCATTCCAGAGAACATGGCATAGGATTGCACCTGCACACTCAGCTTTGTGTTGGGTATGGAGCACCAGTGACTCCTGGGAATCAGTTTGCTTGGTGTCCAAATTTAGAGTAGATTCAGGGCTATTCTATGTTATGTCAACTTCTAAGTCCCCCAAAGTGCAATTATGCTGCCTGTGAATAATGGTGAACATACATCAAAGTATCTTCATCTTCAAAATATATTGCCATACCAACTGATTCTTTATTAACCTACTTAAAACATGCTTAATATGAGTTTCTTTTGCACTGCTGGAGAAGACAAGGAATCATAGCACTGGGAAAGACCTAATTCACAGCTCCAATAGCAACCAAAATTCTACTGTACTTTTTAGTATTATGTAATGTTATATAATATTACTAAGTCTGTGCATAGAAAGAATAGACAAGTTTCTTCTGACAATTTTAACTCAGAGTGTTTGCAAACTGCCTGCTGTTACTCAATAATAATTTAATTAGTTTGCACTTCACTATACTTAGTTTGCTTTAATATTGTAGGAGAGGTATCTTTGCATTCTATACTTGTTTTAAAGAACATATTTTTATCAGATACCATAACTAAGCACTGGTTAATAACTCCACACAAAATATAAAACCTACTAAAATTGTATATAAACTCCATAAATTATTTTTACATTTCTTTCAATGAATGGAGCCATATTTACACATTTTTTTTGTATGTGCATTCTGTATATTCTATGTCTACTTTCCCATACATAACTGTCAACTTTTTTAATTTCAGCAACTTAAATGCCAAAATTACAGATAATTAAAATATTTGGGGGGGTCAAATCCCATTCAAAAAAATCCTCATGAAAACTAGGGAAGAATATCTACTGGCTACTAAAAATGAATTCTGGGGAACACATTTAGTCTTCCAATGTCTGCACAAAGGAGATTTGATATACAGTTCCCTCCTCTTTGGATTTCTAGCCAACTGGAGTGCAAACCTGCATGCCATAAATTTGGGCATACTCACAGGCTTTCCTGTGGTGAACTCCAGGTTCCCAGTATGAAATTACTGCAACACCTGTCAGCATGCAGAGGTACTTTGTGTGAATGTGCCTCAGTTTTTATCCACTACAAGCTGCTCTGACACAGAAGGTATTTAAATTTTATGGACTTTTGGGTACTATGCGACTATGAAAAAGTGTGCCAAGCCCAGTCAAAACCATATAGCCTTAATTAATTGCTTCTTAACTTCTATTTAATTAAAAAAATATTTAAAAAATAATAAAATGGGATTCAATGCAAGCTTTAGAAAAATATTAGCTACTTCTATTTTTTTACAACAGCCAACTATGCAAATTCTCCTATTAATCTAGATTCTTACCTTTCCTTTTTTTTTGTTGTTTTTTTTTTCTTTTGTGGGGAACAGGCTAATTACTGTGGAAGAAAATAAACCCTATCAACTTGTATAGACAGATTATTGACTGTAAGGTGATTGGTTCTATTTCTTCTGCCATTAAGTCTGGATTTGATGCATATCACATTTCTTTTAAAGAACACAAGCACCCTACATAATAATCTAATAGACTCAATTTCCCAAGATGCATTGTTTCCTTGCAACCAAGTATCCCAAATGCCACTGCTTGAAGTAGAAGCTGAGAGTACTGAGATCATGCAGAAAGTGATCTCAGCATCTTAAAAATTTGCTTCACTTTCACTAAAAGCCAAGGAAGTCAGATAGAAAGAGAAAATCTAAAAAATAGGGTATGGGGGAGGGTGAATTCAAAGCCAGGAAAATTAGTCATGTAAAAATGTGTCTTAGCTCTCAAACATGAAATGTTGTCCAATGTAAATGAATATATTGGAAAAGATACAGGGATCCTCAGTTTTACCATATTATTATGAAGTTCATTTTTAAGGATTTTTTTGTATGTATACACATTTGTAAAAGATAAAGAAAGTTGTACAAAAGGATCATAACAGTGTAATTAAATGAAGCAAACATTTTAATTCAACAGTTCAAAAGTTTAGTCACCTTCTAATCCCCTCACTGTGCAAAAACAAAGTCTGAAAATTGTTATTCTACATGTTATATTACTGATTTTGCCTGTTATGCATGAAACAAACCATACAACCACAGCAAAATAAACCCAGCCAGTGGACACATAGCAATAGAAGGACCCTTATTTTCTCAGTCAGAGAATCTACACTGAAATATTTTCTCTTCTTTATTTACATTAAAGGGAATTAATGATGAAACCAAGCTAAAATAAGTCCCCACTCAACTTTGTAGTATAATGACGGGTTACTCTTAGAGCAGTCTTAGAGAGAAAATCCAACACATGCTATTTGACTGTTGCAAAATAATCCTCACTCTGCTTCGACTTCGTTTTATGAACTGTAATACAAGGTCCAATAGACAGCCTCAGATGCATCTCAGGTCCAGTACATGCTTTTCAAACTTAATCAAGGGAATATAGAAATATATATAAAAAGATGAAAGTATCTTTGGCTTTATACATACTGAAGAAAAAAAAAAAAACCTAGGGGGGAAAAAGTGAGATCTTTCATAGGAGAAGGTTAAGTCTGATGCTAATGCTTATTTAAAATGGTGACAGTCTGAAGTAGTGAAGCCTTGCCGGGCTGCTTTAATTTCTCCCTGGAATAGCTCTCTCCCAACCTTCGGCAGCACATCAAAGTCTCTGGAGCTCAATTAAAATTGGATTATATTGAAATGCTCTATCTATGGAACTGTGTGCTCACTAACACTTTTCTTTCAGTAATACTCCAGATGACAGTTGCCCATCCCAATTTAAACAGTTGTCATAGAGACCATGAACTAAAGCAGCAGTAACCAACAATACAAAGGAAAGGTAAGTGGAAGGATTTCTGTGAATGAAGGGCTTGGTTTGCAGCCGCAGTGCTCACACTGCAAGCAGCTAAATGCAGAAAACATAACAGACTGTAATACTTTCCTCACTCCTAAGGAGAAGGGCAAAGTAAGCAAAATAGTAAATATTTTCCTTTTTTCCCCCAGTAACTAGTGTGTTTTACATTCCAGCCTGTTGTAGCTACCTAAAATCTCTAGAATTAAAAAACACTCCCTAAGAAAAACAGCAGATAACCCTGGAGTCAATCTACAGTCACCAGTTCATTAAATAAAGGCATCAAATTGCATTTTATACTTGCAAAAAAAAAAAAAAGGTATTATCTTTTCCTATTCAAAAAATTTATATAAGATTCTTTAATTATACATGATGTACAAATCCTTTGTCTTTATGATAAAATCCTAAAGTGAAAATCTGATACAAATCTGTAGGAAATTCACTCTGATCACTCTGAACCCCTCTGGTTAACACTGTGACATCCAATATGTGTAATGCTTTCAAATAATTTTATTACTGGTTTTAACTGTTTTATAATCTAACCATGTAGATTTTTGATGTACTATACCTGACAATACCATTGGAAAACTCTGGCAGCTTCCAAAACTCCCAAAATAACATAAACAGCTTATGTTTCTGGCAGCACCAGACAGCAATGTATTTAACAGCGTAGATTGCTGGTAATGATACTATTTTCTCATGTAGATGGCATGTTTCTGGCACTATAAACCCCTTAACCTTTCTTGTAATTGGCTTATTGAGAGTCCCAAGGTTGTTTTTTGTGCCATTGGGCTGATCACCATGGAAATGAACACTTATTGCTGTTTCACTGTAATGCTCTATTTTTCTTCCAAGCCCTCCACAAGCATTCTCCGTGCTCTCCCGGGAAGGCAGCGTTAGGATTTTGAAGCAGCAACAAGGCAGAGTGCAAAGAGTGCAGGCCAAAGGGGAAGCAAACAAAAATGTGTCAGAAAATCTAAAAACTGCACAGATCAGAATTTGTCAAAACAAGGCCTTGGTTTAAACCAACAAGAAGGGCCCCCACAGCTCGGGCCTTGACAAAGCGTGGCCTTTTTCTTTTTTTTTTTCCCACTTTATTATTTTTATTTTTTTTATTTTTAGCCCAGCTGCAGAAAACACCATCTAATGAACCTGTCTGGGGCTGCTGTCCCCATCCTGTCAGGCATGTCAGGAGATGACAAGCACTGGGGACAGGCCGCCGCCAGTCACAGACAGGCCTGCCAGCTGGAGAGTTCAGCCCCAATCTAATCACGCCACCAGAAAATAACTTTCACGCTTGCAGCCTGACAGGATGGGCTCAAGGAAAAAGAGAAAAGGGGGAAAAAAAGAAAAAAAAA
>VZTZ01047394.1:952151-982141 GCA_013400955.1 Drymodes brunneopygia | reverse complement strand
AAAAAAAAAAAAGAAAAGAAAAAAAGAAAATAGGATCGAAACAATGCTTTTTGTTTCAATTACAAACCTTTTTTGGCATGGGGAAGGGGAGTGGGTGCAGGGAATACTTTTTTAAGCTGCTAGCACTGCTGGCTGTTTCCTTTAGTAGAACTGTTTCTGCCTTTCTTTTAACACAAATAAGATCAATACAGACACTAATGCCAGCAGTTACAAAAAAAAGTGAAAACCAGACGGTATTTGCAGCACCTGGCTATGTTTTTGCTACATTTATTACTATGGATACATACTTTTTTCCAATATGTATACAGACATAAATCTATCTGCACCATTGGTGGAGCTATATTTATGAAAATGTGTGAATTATAGTATGTGTTTTTATTATTTCAGAACAACTGTGCTCATTGAACGTCATATCTCTTCAGAGCCATCACTGTACAGTTTCTATTCTCATTTGGGCAAAAACTGACAAAGTACAAATGCAAGACTGTTTGTGTTCCTGAAATGGGAATGAATATTCAAAAATAAGAATAACAATTTAAACAAAAGTATTAGAGCCCTTGGCCTTAACCTAGTTGGTTCTTTCCTATTTGCACATAGACTGTGAATAAACAAAAAGGAAAACCTTGAATATGTATCTTCAAAAGGGCTACAATGAACAGGCAGTAGTGTACTGGTAGGCATCCTGTCTTTCTCATTCAAAAATTGCCAACACAGATTTCCGCTCCAGAAATTTAATAATCAAAAATTGCTAACGTAGATCTCTGCTCCAGAAATCTAATAATCAGTAAATCCACAGAAAGAGAGGCTGAAAATTATTATTTAAATAACTTGAAAAAGTAGTTTCCCCAAAAGGCATTAAAACAAATTACTAGGTCTAGACACAAATTTACTTTAAAAATAAAAATCCAGCTAAAATGAAAATGCAAAATATTAACTACATGTACTCTATCTAGTCCTCCATGTAAATCATAGTATATTTATCTTTTGGTGTATGTATCTTAGTGTATGTATACCTTAGCAAACAATTTGCATTATTTGAAGTGAACTGGGATGGAAAATGAGTGATTCATGTGGTAGTTAGTAATTATTTTAGGAAGAAATTATGAATGAGCATAGGTCCATTTAATCCCTATAAAATAATAAAAAATGAAGATTTGTTATTACATCCTGCCATTCATTCACTCTCTGCTGACATTATAGATGTCAGAAAGTCTGTTTAAAAGCTTGCTATCTCTATTCATCTTTGTTTCTGGCATGAAATACAGACTATAATAATCTTGTCAAGCCTACATTTAGACACTAATTCATGACCCTCTGCTACAATTTAGAGAAAATTCATACATAACTCTTTTAAGACAAACTATGACCCCAGATGGAAGGGTAATATCTAGATTCAGCTGCCAAATATATGCTGACTAAAGGCACAGCCATCCTGATGTTTCTCTATGAATGAGATGGCTAAATCAGTAAAATTCTTTAACTTTTTTTTAACCTGAGGACTAATAGGACTTTTTTTCCCCTTTTGAGGTACTAGGTATTCAACTAGGCATCATCTTACTTTCCTGGAAAAAAAAGAAGGAGCCATCTCTTTCACAATTTAAAGACTAAATCTAAAGCTGATAAAAAGAAAAAAAGAAGTTGATGCCAGATACAGATGCCACTGACAGTGCAAGGGAGAAGTGGGGATTCTCAGCCTTCCAGCAAAGCCTAAAACACCCCACTAGGGACTCAATCTGCAAACTCGTGTAGGAGGATGCATAGCAGAGCTGACCATTACTCATAATCAATCTGCAGACTTGAGAGAAAAAAGTCAAGCAGAAGAGGGTTGCTGCATAGACACAAATGGAAATATCTCCTGTGACCAGTCTAGATATAAATGCACTTCTGCAAGGAACATAGGTATGAATCTAAATATAATTGAACCCACAATCCCCTATCCATCTGAAAAATCTGAAAAGTGCGAGAGTAAAACCAAGTGCTGCCATGAAAACTGTATTTTGATACAAAGCTACCTAGACAGCAAAAAATCCTTCAGAAAGCAGGACATGAGAAACATGTTCAGGACTTTTTATTTAGGAATTTTATTTTTATTAATTTGATAAAGAGAATGGAGAAAAATATGCCTATTATTAGAGAGAGAAAGGTAAGCCATTTGGGACATGATGATAGCAAATGAGCTGCACAGATCTGCCTGTCAAAGGCATAGATTGACATGAAGGGAAATGACACTGATAGATTACCTATCTCCTATATTTGGTATATTTTGGTATATGACTAGTTACAGATTGATATTATACCTTATCTTTATTCACATATACAGGGACCAAAGAAACATAGTCAATCCCTGTTGATTTAAGAAGGTGAAATACCATCTAATCGCTCACACCAGTTGGGCCATGAAGTGCTTCAAAAAAGCACATCCATATGAAATGCTAGAAATTTCTGCTAGACAGAATGGAATTATTAAAACTGTAATTTTCTCTGAAAATCAGCATATCACCTTTGCTAATAATTAAGGGTACTGCATAATTTTCAAACCATCCAACTGAAAAAAAATATGTTCTATTTTAAAACAATGGAAACGAATAAACCAAACAAACCCTCTGAGCATTCCTACAGATTTTTTTCTCATAGACAGCATCTTTCTCAAAACCACCATGTACCATTTAATCATTAGCTTATACACTGCTGCTTTATGGTGGTATTATTTAATTTATTTCATTCATGTCAAAGCAGAGAGTGCTGGCCTCTTGACCCCAATTTTCACTTAAAGAAACAAATTTCTTTTTCGCAAACTAACTCAATTTTTCTCCTGTCAACCTTTAGCCTCACTTTAAAATATTAACCTTTTTTCTATCATTATAAGCATCCAACATTCTTCTATCCAAATTTAATGTTAATCACCATATCTTATGATAATATTCTATTCACTTTTAGCTATCTCTGTCAAGCACACAAAAGTAATTTAAATCTATACATCCTCTTTGAATGCAGTAGTGCTAGAGCATTTTTGTACATGCCAAAACCATACAATCCCCCTGAAAAAGCATTATTTCCTCTGTTTATTTATAATTTTTCCATTTTGTACTCTAAAATGGTAGCTAAAAGATGTTTCTCCTTTGAAGGAAGAGCAGGAAGCTAAGACAAGCTGAGGAAACACTTCCAAAATGTAGAGCAATGCAAAATTACCAGAATCACCTGCCTTCCTCTTCTGCCAAAAATCATTAGGAAAAATGAAGACATAGCAGAATTAGGGAGAGGAAGCCTGCACTGGAGGAAATTTTTTCCTACATTTATTTTTATGCCATCCCACCAAACTAATTGAATGAGCTGTGTCAGCATTGCTGACAGAGCAATCCATTTTACACAAATTACTAGAAATAATTTTTAAATTCAACACTACAGAAAATACATGATAATTTTTTTATAGTCATTCCAGAAGCAGTATATAAGTAAGACACATTAGCTATTATAAATATTAATGTTGCTTTTTGATTTGTTTTCAAAAATACTGAGTGCCCCAACAGCTGTTACCTTTGGAAGTTTGAAGTAGAATCTAGAATACTTCAGAAAGTCTAAAATGGTTTTGACACACAAAATAGGTGCCCGCTATCAGGAACCTACAGAGTGACCTTACTTGCTTGTCCTATGATAGAAAATTTATCCCATGTATAAGGAACTGCTGAGAAGAAATGTCTTTTTTCTTCAGGTGGAGAAATAATACATGTATTTCTCCTGCCTGGTATTAACCAATTATCCTTAAGTGCCCATGGTATGATTCATTTAAAAGACTGTGAGACATAAACAAAAGAAGGCCACAATAATTTGTGAAATGCCTCAGTGAATGAAAACAGTTACCTTCCCTTTGGCCATTTCAACCGTCTAATGCAACTGTAAAAGATTGACGTGAGTCCCCCGCATCATTACATTGTAGCATATTTGCCATGGAGAATAAGGTAGCCAAGCTGTATTTCTAAAAAAAATCTAGTGAGAAAATTATTCTTGGAAGAGCTTTTTAAAAATCAATTGGTTGCTATTGGAACAGCTTTCACTGCCAGCAGGAAAACTTCAGGTATTTTTAATATTTATGAAAAACTATAAATTTTTCACAATGGACAATGTCAACTAGTTCTATAAAAACCCAAACACTTCAAATTCTTTTTGCTGTTTTAAAGTGGAATGAATCAACAAAAAAGACTTTTCAAACTTATTGTTAAAAATTTAGAATATGGGAAGAGTCTGTGTGTTCCTGCTGAGATCTTTATTTATGGGACTGAGCAAAATATTCCTAAAACCATTCCAATTTTGCAGAAACATACAGCAAATAACACCAGGAAGTAACATTTTCCCACCTCAGTACAGACAAATTAAATATATTCCAACTAGAGAGTAAAACAACCCAAAATATATTTTACTTGAAAACATCACTCTTTGTAAAGAAGAAAAACCTGCTTATGGGCAATTACTGTCCCAGATGTGTCAGGATCTGACAATAATGAGCTCCTTTGTCCACTAGAGGGCAAGGAGTGGGAAATTAAAATATTGAACTGAAATATTATATATCTCAACAAATACTTCAAATAAACTCCTGGTAGTCTAAACAATAACATAACAGCAGCACAATTCAAGTTAGTTGGAACTCGTATTCTTTAACTGTCTGAATTTTCTTCAATGATAAATGACCCTGTTCGATGGGGATGGTAGTACATTCATGCCTCCAGAACCCACTAACATCCAAGGCTTTTCATGGACATTGAACTGCAAAAAGTTTGATGAGAATTGCAGAGATGCTTGAGTTTATAACGACTGTGCCTTATCCAAAACCCATTGAAATTGTTCCATATCCTTCCACTGATTTCAGCAGCTTTGGATTAAATGAGACTCTGATTGGAGAAACATAATTAAAAAGTGGGGGGAGCAGCACTAAACACAATGAAACAGAGAGAGAGAAAGTGAATAAATCCCTCTCTTCAAATGATTAAGCAATAAAAGAAAGAGATGGGGCATTGGATAGACTAAAGACAACCATAATAATCTGATCTTTTACAGCATTGCTGCATTCTGTAAATACACAGAAAGGTGTATTTCTGAAAAGTGTGGATGTTGTACAATGAAGGCATCACTATGTCTTGTCAGGACATCCCTCTGTTTCCCTGCACAAGGGAATTCCCTGGGCAATTAATCTTCAGTTTAGTATGAACACATCAGTTCAGATACTTGTCCAAAACTTTCTATAAAGACAGTTCTACAGAGTCAGTGAGTTCCACCCTGCTTAGTTCAGCCCATGTACGAACAATTTGTGCATAAAAGAAGGAGATTGCTTTCATAATGATGAGTCAAGCAAACTCATCTAAGACTCATTGTCAAGCTGGATCCTTTCCTGGTTGCATAAAGTCCCCAGTGACTGTAAGCCACCTGAGGCATATGCCATATGTTGACATGGTAAGATTGAGGAGCACAGAATTTTCAAAGGACTGGTAGGTGAAGCAGTAGAGGAAAAAAAATGCAAATTTGTTTATGTTTGCATTTTTCCTGCAAAGCTAAATATATTTCTTCATGGCTTGGTTTAAATACAGAGTCATGAAGAATTCCACTGTGCTCTTTTGAGCGTTGCTAGTCACAGCAAATTAAAATCTCTGAAGGCCAAATGCTTTCACCCTCTACCTCCTTCTCCTTTATAACACACAGGCTCAATAAAATCAAACAAACATTACACTGAGCAATGATGGGACAAGAGAAACACAATTAGATTCCCACTTTCTCCATGATTCTTGGTCACTTTTCCAGGAGTCTATTGCAAGACATTACACTGCTGAATACTGGAACAGAATAGGCGAAGCTAAGTGAAAAGTAGGACATGGACCAACTGAATTCTCTTCCTCAGGATGAGAGAGGTGGGTGTTAGGAGCAGAATCTTTGCGTCCTCCTACAGAGCCACAAATTTACTATGTGCCTTGGGAAAAGACTTCACTGATGTTACGCTGTCTAGCCACTACCACTGTGGTCTCATTATAACAGGTCAATAGCTTTTTAATTTAAATTAAAAATATAAGATTCGAGACTGAAGTTAATATCTCCAGTCAGATATATTATGCAGTCTGAATTTGCATTAGCAAAAACTCCATTGAACATAAATAGGAAAATTCACAAGGGTTATCTGATCATTGATCATCTATTGATAATTATTTATTGATAATGACAGTGATTTTAGACTTTTCTATGTAGCAACTGTACTATACACTAGGACCAAGTAAATCCACAGAAAGGAACATGATCTGACCTATCAAGCACAGAAATCTGTTCTGCATGTGGGATGACCCAGTTTCCAAGTTATATTGTTCAAGCAGGTTATTGCAATAGATACTGTGCTAGGTCTATGCTTGAGATCCTGTACATTACTGAAAAAATCTTTGTAATGAACCAGAATAGTCCTATAGCCCTGTGAGGCTCCTCACAGCATCATTTAATTCCTGGGCAGCACAACATTCACATTTCTGAAATAACCTTCTCATATTTTCATTCTAATATATAAAAGCATAGCACTGAACAAAACTGCAATCTACGCTTTTCACACACGTATTTATCAATGATAGATAACTCTACTGCAGTACAGCACAGTCCCCTCCCAACCTAACCCATTACACAAGAGGTAGCAGAAAAAATCCTTCTCCCACAATGTCTCAGTTCCAGACTCTGCCAGTGAGTAGGCCTGTGCTGTTGACCTTAGCTATTCCATTTGAAATCCTGTATATGCCCTTCACCGTATGGGAATAGTTCAGTTTAAGATACACAGAACTTTATGAAATCAAACCACATTTTTATTTCTAGAAACAGCAATCAACCAAGGCATATTCCCTCTCCCTCCCCTTTTTTTCTTTCTTATCAAACTGGAGGTTTTCCTATGTCACCCTTACACTAAAAAAATCCCTAAAAAACCTCAATTTTTTCCTAACAGACAGCAGATGAAAAATTATTTTATTTCCTTTTCTTTTGGTGTCAAACTTTGAAATAATTTTAATCTGTTAAGAAAAATAAAACAAATAACAACTGTTTACTTCAACAAACCACTATTATTAAATAAACACAGAAAAGGAAATCAAGGAGACTGAATACTTTGATCTTTGAAGTCTTAAACCCCAGAATCCATCATCCGAATATAAATAGCTATATGCTCTTAATTATTCAGGTCCCTGACATTCCTTTCTTAAATTAAAATGTACACAGAGATAATGTCATTAACAGGTGAAAATATTCTATATCTATACAATATTTTTAAATTATTAATTTAAATATTAATTTAAATATTTATTTAAATAATTTTAAAATTGTAGTTTATATTAAGATTTTGAAAAGCAAATGGCATATTTTAAAAGCTATATTCTGCTGCTACAGAATCAGCTATATTCTGCTGCTAAAATCAGCTGCTACATGGAGAATGCATAGAAAGTAAGGATGGTAATTGAAATTATTGACCCAGTGATAACTCTTTGAGTAAGCAAATCTTGACTTCAACAGGAATTATACTTGAGTTAACACTGCAGGGTTGGACTGCACAACTGCCAAATTACTTCCTGTTTATTCATCTTGTATATTAAAACCTGTGAAACCTCGATGCCTTGACATAATTTTATGTTGTCACTAATGTCACGGGACACCCCAGCTTGCCTTTGTGCTCAGAAGAAGCCCCTCTGCTGACATCTATTATGTACAGTCTGCTTCCATTTGCAACTGTGCAATGCAAACAATGTGTAGGGAATGACCTGTTCAGTTCCACACCACCGACAGATAAAACTGCTGAGCTCGGAAGCACAATTAAAAACAGTAGCTGTGATAAAAAAAAGAACATCCCACCAGTTTACTGCTCTGATCACAGGAAGACTCCAGGAGTAATAGCCGTTGTGTGTTTATGGAAACAGGGAGGTGACTAAAAAGTGCCCTGTCAGTTTTCAGCTCTGTCTTGCCAGCTGCATTAAAATGCAGCCCTGAGCAATTTTTTTTTTTTTTTTTGTCTGGAATTTCAGGAGCAGAGAGTACAAAAGAGCTGATGAGCAATGAATGCTTCACCCTTCCTCAATTAATCTTGTCTCTCTACCTTTGCTTTTGCTTTCCCTCTACATGAAGGTAATAATGACACCCTCATCCATTATCCTTTTATCCCTGTTATTCTCGTGAAATTGCTTAATAATATGTTACAGATTCGTCTTCACTCACATAATTCTTCCTGTCATTTGCAGTATATCATCCTGCAAACATACAGCCCACTTTCACTGGCCGTTCTTTGAAGATTATTGTCAGTGACATCTTCAGGATGCGTTTGGAATCTGGAGCATCATTTCCGTTGCGATGGGGAATTACACTGACTTATCTGTCATTGCCAAAAGCACAACAAGCAATTCAGTGTTAATGCAAAGGTAACACAGGTTTTTATCATGCCACCAGAACAAGAGCTCTTGTAAATTTATGCTAATATGGCCCTTTTATAGTTTAATAACCTCCTCCCCTACTGGAAAAAGGGGCACATGCACACGCACGAGCATACACATACACACATGCTAGCACCCACACACGCTGGTAGTTCAATAATCTGTGTCACAGTATGGTGGGTAATTTGTAGCTGATCCTCTTGTAATTATTTATTTTAAATCTTTTTATAAATGCTAATCTTATAGAGTACAGCGGATCTCCAGTTTTGTTAGATCCATAGAAGTTACAAGAGGCAACTGAACAGCTCCTATTTCTAACAGTGGGTATCAACTGTGAATGGCTCCGTTGACATGAATTCCCTATTTCTCAACAAAATGGTAACAGATCAGTTTTTTTGATTGTCGGGGATTTTTTCCCTTTCTTTTCTTTTCTGTGAGGCTATGGCTGCTGATTCTATTTGCTTTCCTCATCAAGAAATCTACTACTACAAACGAGCCCTTCTCCCTGATCCAGGGTGGCATTCCAGAGGGACCCTGGTGATCCTGCCTGCATGCCAAATCTGACAACACATGACAAGCCGGTCGGCGTGCAGTAATTTGACTAATTATACCGGATTAGAGCATATTAATGCAAGCTGTTTTCTCCAGAGTTAATGACCTGCTGACTGGGTTCTGTAAGGCCCCACTAGGTCTGCAGACAGCTAAAAAACAAAACCCTGCTTTCTAAGCCCTCGTCATTTCGCATCAGCAAATGAGTATATCAAACTACTGAGCAGCAAAATTCAAGCGACATTTTGTGTGCTACAAACCAATGCAGCTTTCCCTAACTTTCCACCTCAAGGGTTTCTTTGATATAAAATTAAAATCTCCTTTTTTTTCTCATTTATTGCCTTTCTGCAATGCAGACTCCAGAAATAGAGGAGAATGTTTATTCTGTATTTCTTTTTTCCTAGATATCTCCCTGGTTTTTTATCAATGAGCACAGGGGGGAGAAAAATAACTTATGGTCACTATAATACTGCCATGTCATTTATTACTATCTTTTTTAAATTATTATTTTAAACAAATAATTCAGTATTATAAACAACTTTACAAAGTGATGCTCTAAAATGAACTGTTTTTCAGTAGCTTACAACCCTTGACATAATTACTTTTAAGCAGGTTTTTTTCAACTACTTTTTTCTTGCTGAGTAAATTTTTCATAAATAGATTGGCTGTTATTTTAAATTATTTTAAGTACATGAAAAATATTTTCCAAACTTGAATTAAATTATTTTTAAATAATTTTATTTTAAACTTTGGCTTGTTTTAAAAAGGGTTTGTTAAGAAAACAACAATTTTGACAAATATGAATTAACCAGGCTAAAATTGAAGCTTTTTACCCCCTAAGAGCCATGGATAACCTTTAGCAATACGATGAGAGCTTTGCATGTAGCTGTGTGTATACAATGTAGGTTCTCATACTCCAAAATACAGAATCATGGTTTTCATTTAATGACTTTAATTTACATATATCTAACTGAATTATCTTATGTAAACATTTAAATTATCCATTAAGGATTCTAAAATAAACTCACATGTGGAGCTCTTCATATGCAAAGACTTGTATTCTTATTTAGAGTTTGGAATATTTCAATACTCCACTGAATACTGAAAATATGCACATTTAGCAGACCTCAACAGTTACTCTTCCTTCTTTCTCTAAAGCCGTTTTTTTTTTATTTAAACACATGTATGTGTTACTTTCTGGAATGACTAGCAATATAAAATCAAACTCCTGGTAAATTTTCTCAAAATACATGTGAAAGTGGGCAACTGAATTGCAACTCAGATGCACATATTTCCAACATAAATGTACCACTGATGCAAAATATCAGAAATATATTTATTATAGGGAAAGAAGTTAAGAGTTTCTGCTAGCACTAGACCATCTTATCATTATACTTCTACATATACATTTGTATCCTATATCTCAGAAAGGACTAATGACCTACATCCAATACACAAGATACACAGGGAACCAAATCTTATGCTTAGGCCCACATGTGTATCTAGCATAACTCAAATGGAATTTAAAATTAGTTTACCATAAATGAGATCAGAAACATACTCATTTAAACCATAAGGCCTTTCAGTCAAATTAAACTTCATACAGTCCACTATCAAATTAGCTATGCTTTGCATTTGTAAGCCAGAAGAAAATTGGGCTATTTGTGACCTGTGCTTGCAGAAAGCATTCTTTCTTTTCAGTGAGTAAAAAGAGGGTCTGAAAAACATTAGTAGTGCTGTAAAAGTCCTAGAGGACTAGCTCAATCAGGAAATTGGTAATGGACTAGAGACCTTAACTCTAATTTACTGGACTACATACAACAGTTGAACCAAATCCTCGTCTTGCCTTTAATTACCTTAAGAAAGACCTCTGCTTTGCCATCACCCCAAAGAGCCTGAATGTTATCACCCTCGGACTGCTCTTCTATAATCTATGGAAAATGAGATGTCCACTGCAACCTGAAAGGCAATTATCAAATGCTGGAAGGAAAAAGGCACCACACCCTGGCATGCTTGTTGGCACTCAGAAGAGGATTGGAGAGTGAATGGGTATGAAGGCCACTAAGCTGTCACCCTTAAGGGGGATCCTTCAGGCCATGGGTGAAGCATATCAGGAGGGCAGTGTGGGAAATGCAGAACTGTTGCTGCTCATGCATAAATAAAGGACTTCGGTCTTCAGGGCTGTCAATCCAGCATCTTTCAATAGAACTAAATTCATTGTACACGAGAAGTGTAGATAGCCATTCTAAAAGGAATAAAGCTGGCTTCTGACATTCCTCTGGATAACTATGTAATCTGCTTTATAATGAAGTTACTTTTACAGTGAAACTAGGTTTAGTAACTGGCTTTGTACATTAGAAGTAAGAAGGAAAAACAAAACAAACAAGATACTCAGTGAGTTTGTTACAAGAAAAATAACTTCATATTTCAATATAGATAGACATATATGATAGACATTATGTTTTGCCCCAACACAGAAACAGTCAAAAATGTAATTTTTAAAATGAGAAAAACATTTCTATAACACTAAATAGCAGTTAAAATGTACACACCAATACAGGAAATCTCAAAGTTTGGATTAGCAGCCCTTGAAGCTTCGTTGCTTTTTTGAATTTATGGAATACAGACTTACTGTAAAGGAAGAAATATGTAATTCTTGACTTTATGTAAGTTCTAAACCTGTTTATCTAAAATTCCAACCTTTGTAGCTGACAGAAATTTTTAGGCTTTGCTTGAACAGCCTGATTACCATTCACATCTTCAGATCTCCGTGACACTGGCATGAAATGGTGACTGGGTGATCTCCTAGAAACTTACATGGATGCATAAATCATGCTGTTGTCTTTTCTCTAACAGCTATATAAATCCTGGTGGAGAGACTAAAAGGTTTGTGATATTAAGGCCTTCTCTGCTAACTTCTCCAGAGCACAAAGGTTGTACCTTCTTTACATACAAATGTCCATAAGTACATTTGTAAAATACCCTACAGAAGTAATGAAATTAATTTCTTTTTTCTATCATTGTGTTTTCTGGAAGATAAATAGGAACTAACGACGGTAATGTTCACCAATCATAAACTCACTTTTCCTTCAACCTGTGAATTCTGTCATTGCAGCTTTGAAATCTTTTCCTTTTCCCTGCAGATCACTTATGTTCCAAAGCATATAAGAAAAACCATAATAAAAGAATCTGCCAGGAAGCCAAATAGGACTTCTACTGAGCAGAGATGAAGGTGTTCACTAGTTTCATTTTGAAGAATGAATAAAGCACTTTTCAGCCTGTCAAGCACAAAATATCAGACTATAAAATAGTTTCATATTAATGTAATTATTTAATAACCACTATGACTTTTCATTCGAGTTTGTTAAAATTTTGTAAAGAGCTTCTTTTCAGGCTGAAATTATAAAATTAGGTACCATTCTGAAGATAACCAGGTTAAGAAAACAAAAAATTAGTGTGTGCTGAACACATACAGATAATGGTCAGTCAGGAAGACAACTTATTATAAATCAGTGATGGAAGCTTTCTTTAATATTAAAATGTCTTTTGACACCCTATTTTACCCGGGCATGGCAGACAGTACATGGAATACATGTTTCTATATTCAAGCGACTGGGTTCTCCATGAACCAAAGAAATCAAATAATAAAGAACCAAAATCTGTGGCATTTGGAATCTTGTATTATCCTGATCCTCTTGGCTATCCAGACCTCAGAACAGCCCAAATATCTCCAAACAAGCTTTTATCATACAATTCCCATTGACTTAATTCATGATACTAATTTATGCAAAAACCTTAAAAGTTGGGGTGACAAAGGAAAAAAAACCAAAACTAAACAAAATACATGCTCACACCCTATTTCTTACTATTTGAATCTCCTCATTCCAAAATTAGACAGTGGTTTTGAGGAAACAAAATCACCACAGGAAACATACATTATGAAAAAACTTGGATAGTCAAAAATTTTGTTGCATCAGTCACTGTGCACACTGCAATCCAAACAGAAAATACATTCCCATTTTGACAAAGGTTGACAGAACAAGTTTTAAATTATTTCTTGTTACTTTCATCAGATACATCATATTAATATTTCACTGAGAGCTGAGCATTTAAAAAATGTAAATATTTATGGGTGTCCAAAACCCTATAGCCAGCTATTCCTGTCTAAATGCAAGCAAAGATCTGATTGACTACAAAAGCAGACTACAATAAATGCAATCGCCATTTATTATGCGCAGTTTGCTGTTGAAGGTAAATTCTCAACAAATGAAATTCAAAAGACAGGTCAGATTTTTTTTTAAAATTATCTTTTAAGGGGCATTTCCTAAAATTTAAATTCAATGAGCAATAGTAGAGTTTTTGATCTGGCTTAAGTATTATCTTATAATGATGGTGCTACATAAAAATCACTAGAAGGCTGTAGCATCTGCAAGACAACAAAAAAGGCTTACAGCACAGACTCCATGAAACATTTAGCTGGTATTTTCCACACACTGATCTAGTGAAAAGGGGTAAGCTGTAAAAATGTGCTTCTGAGAGTTTCAAACCATATTGTACAGAAGTCACATCAAATTAATACTGAGGACCATTTAGAGCTTTTATTCTGAAAAGCTTTTGAAAAGGGATTAAACTATGAAAACTCGCATGATACTAAAGTACCTATTAATGGGTTTAGGGGGGGAGGAACAATGAAAGTGTTATTTTTAGATAAATCGTTACTTTGTATGTAGCAGCACAAAGCATTTGCTAAAGAGACACTGCAACAGTTCTCCAGCAATATCCTGCACATCTAAACAGTGATTAGCAGAAGAATTTTTTCTTGTCATTAAGAACAATCTTGTATAGAAAAGAGTGTCTTATGGCTTTCTCTTTAATTTTTGACAATTTTTATAAATAATTCATTAGGAAAACGTGATCATAGTTAAAAGTTGCATAAGTAAATGGCACCATTTTTACATTAATTGTTATTGTAGAAAATGCAATAGAATGTTTGTAGTCCTCTATACACACATCTGATTATTGAAAGCCTGCTAAATACTAATATAAAAAAAAAGGTCAAACTGTATCATATACTTAACACACACAAAAGAAAATGTTTTCAAAAAATAACAGGAAACAGCATGAGTAGTGAGAACAAGGAACTGGGGTAGTTGTCATCTCATCAAAAATAATGAATGCTCAAGAGATTTCTAACTTCATCTTTTCCCAGTCATTTGTCCGATAACAATAGACTACCAGGAGAGAAAAGACTAGACGCAGAACGCGTTCTTCTTCCTCGGCTCTAGCTAGCACCTGTAACCCCAAACAGCTATGTACCAGCTGAAATCCACATGACGACAGCCCCAAAAGACAACTGGAAATGTTGTTCCTAGCCTGCTGTGCCTTCATTCAGCAGCGGGATGCACCACATGGTGGATGACAGCTTTGTGTCTGCCCCATCTTGCAGCCTCCCCTCCTCCCTCGACACACAGTCGTGCACACACAAAACAGTCTTATGGCTAATGATGCAAACATGAAGTGTAAAGTCTCCTTAATTTGACCCTTGTTAAACTCCTAATTGGATTGAGGCGGTCTCAGAGTGGAAAGCAACCCTGGATTATTCAAGAAAGCTTTTACAAAATGAAGACCAAATTACAAAAGGCTTCCACTCTGGCTGCAGGACACCACAAAGAACAGGCTATGAATTGCAGCTGTCACTTAAGTTAAAAATCTAATCAATTGCCTTTTTTTTAAACAGGTAACTTTTTGAACAGTTTTTTCATTGTGATACTCTTCAGAGTGTGCTTGACCCAAATTTAATAAGCTGCTATTAAAGCAGAAGAGCAGCTGTAGAGCAAACACTGTAGAATGATACCGTGCATTCAGGCTCTTAATGATTTTAAAATGACTACAACCATTGCTTCATTCAAGAGGAACAAAGCTCAGGGCTCTTTGCTCAACAATGTCTTAACACAAACTGTCTGAACAGACAGCATTCATTTGTCCTTCATGAACCCAAAAGGTCAGCTGCATTGCTGAGAACATCTCAACAGTTTAATTGTGTTTCTCCTGTAGGAAGACTGAGAGGAAAAACTTGGGGATTCCTTGTGTATGAAAACTAGCCTTTCTTTCTTTTTTTTTCTCCTTCCAAGGAAATATACAGCTTAAGCACAGAGACAAGGGGTGCATGATATGCAGACAGGTGTAAAACATGAAGTAATTATAGAAGCTCAAATTAGTTCCTAGGCCTGAGGCAAAAAAGAGAACAGTGCCTTGACAAAAGGGAATAGCAAATAAGGATAGCAAACAAAAAATGGCTTGAATGTGTAAATTAGCAAGAAAAATGAGACAGAAAAGCAGCTTTACTCTACTATTATTCACCACATGAGAACAGAGCAGCTGAACATGATCAAGAGGGCTTTGGAGGAGAGAGGCAGGCATCAACACCGAAACGAAGCCAAAGAGTGGCAGCTCCGCACTTTCTAGTCAGTCACTCATTATGTGGTGAAGTGCTCTTGAGAAGTGCCTCTTATACTTGACCTATCATATTACTTCTTCTGTAAACACATAATCCCTGCTTGTTAGGTGGTGTCAACACTAGCATTCATTCACTGTGGTAGTCCTTTTGTGTATAGACACTTTAGAAGTGCTGCCAAAACCAAAGAATTGACACCATAATAAAACAATTTGAATTTCAACCAGGTAAACAGATCCTATGAGCTTCTGTGAGATGTACTGTGCAGAGCACTACATCCAGTGCCCCTTATTTGAGACAAAGGTGCTTTCTTACCACAAAATCATTTTTGTGTATGTGTCCTTTTAGCCATATTAACAACCAGCTAATGATTCCCATTAATAAAGGAATAGGTTTAATAACTGGAACTATAGCCACTGCATCTTATTTGCTCCATTCATATAGTAAAAGAAACCAAAAACAAAAACTCCCACCAGTTTGCATTATTTTATTATGAGCCAGCTAAGCAGAAAACCTGAAACAACAAATTGTACTGGTGCAGAACTGACCATTTCCTGAATGCAAAGTATTATTTTGCTTAAGGTCACAGAAAAATCATAAAACTAGTCTGCTTTTATTATTAAAGTCACACAAAAATCATAAAATCAGTCAGCTTTTATGTCACAATTTCATCCCCTTTAAATTCAGCTGTATTTCATACAGAAATTTTATACTTCAGTCTTTATGGGGAGTTATGTCCGATTATTATAATTAGATATTTAGACCTTCTACTCAAAGCTTATACCTCTTTGCTGTTGAAGGGGAAAAATTAATACTTAAGAACACTTCCTTTAAACAAGAAGTATAAATAATTGATTCTGTGCTTCTGCATCCAGGTATTCTAGGTAGACTATCAGCCTAGCATTTATGAAGAGCTCTGAACAGTTTTGCAGTCTGTAGGACTAAAAAGATGAATCAATCTTTCACTGAACACTTGAAAAAATAGGAGCAAATTTTCTGCTGTATCACCAAGTATCAATGAAACACCACACTAGAAGGGTAGTATTCGGCTGAAATGTCTGAATTTTTACAAATGAGTCCAGAAAAGGACAAAAGGAAAACTCAGACACATTAGTGCTCCACCTCTCAAAGCTGAAGACCCACGGTAGTACTATGTGCATCACAAGGAGTGAGAAAGTACCATTACAGACTTGATATTGCAATAAGGTCACGTGATGCATTACTGCAGCCACGTCTAAAAAAATAACATATGATCATGTTACACCAATGCCATCATCTTCCTGTCCTTGTTCCTAGCCTATGTTCTTATATACATGTAAATTTTGCAGCTGAATGTATTGTGCCCATGCACTGAACTGTGCATTTCTGGGAAACCTTGATACCACTTGTGTTTGATTCAGTTCTTTTGAAGCTTGCCTACCCTTTGGTTCTCAACTCATCCACCTGGGAACAGGAAGAGTCAAATATTCCCTCCTGTGCTAGTCACTGCATCTTGCTCAAACACCTCTGATAGAATTCTCAGCAGCCTCAACCAACCTGAACAAACATCAAATGGAATCTAATTCTCAGACCTTCTGCCTTTGTCTTTCAACTGGTGCTTCTCCCAGTAAACAGAACCTCTTCCCTACATCACTATCTGTTTGGAAATGCCATTTTATACTGACTGTAAAAAAAAGCAGATATACCAGCTTCCTACATGATGAACTAGCCATCTCTATTTATTAGGATCTTTTTACCTTTTTCACTATGTCTTCTTTCTATCTATTTTCGCAATTTCTTGCATTTGCCAAAATTAGACAGTAAAATGAGGACAGGATAACATAATTTTTATTTTTCTAAGGCTACACAGAAATGTGTGTCACTCTACAAATATTAAACAAGACCAGTAACAAATGACATAGGCCTGTGAATGCAGCCCTCACAAGTTTCATGTTTAGTAACATTCATTTAAGAACATGCAGCACTATGCAAAAGAAGCAAGTTCAGCAGTTTGTGCATATGCAAAGGTCTTGTTCAGTCCTTCTCATTAGGACTTGATTTAGAAAGTAAAGCAATACCAGCCAAGGTGTCAATATAATTATCTACACTTTTAAGAATTTGTAAACTTCATCACGTGTTCCTTCAAAACGTCTGGATTTTCTGTTGTCCCCCTCTTCTCAGATATATTGTTTCCCACACTAAAAAAGCCTTCCTTTACTGTATAGACTTCACAAGCCGCTGGACAGTTTAACCTTTAGGTCAGTGAAGGATGATGAAGAGACTGCTGTCACTGTCTGGGGCTCTGGAGAGCAGCTCTTGGAAAACTACCTTATGTGCTTTCACAAAGCAATGACTTCTGCCCATAAAAGCAGCAGCTACATTGAGGCTGTCTCAGTAAAAGCACAGCCAAGAGTAATTCTGGAGAGTGCCGACATTTTACAGCATATTCACATCAGAGTTATCACATGGGCCAACTGTGATCAGGTGTACTGGTAGGTACTCATTTAAAGTTGAAATTTCTGCTTAGTATGGCATTTATCTGAAGAAAGTCCTACAGTTTCTACTTTATTTCAAACTTCTCTAAGCAAAGAACTACTTCGTCCTTCCTAATTTGTCCTCTGTCCTGATTTCCCACTTTGGAATTTTATAATTTTATTTTAATCCAGTCCCTTCAATGAAACAAATTTTACTAGAGATTTTTAAATTAATTTTGTCTGAAAAATTTTCATGTCTGCCATTTCAAATTCACTCTCTTTGATCTCTTTGCCCCGATTTTCAGCCCATTCAGTCACTTTTTTCCCTAAACAAAGCACAGCTTTTTTTTTTTTTTTTGCTTGCCTTATTGTTTGTGATTTACTTCTTCTATTCCACAAGTTGTATAAACTTCACTAAAGTGGTATAAAAATTGAGAGTTTCATGGAATCACTATAATTTTGACTGCACTGCACATACAGTACCACAGGGTCAATGTGAGGTTGGAGTTCAAATTCCTTATGCATTTGGTAAACTCAAACAGGCCAGCATTTGCTTTACAAGCAGTCCAACATGTCCACCGTGTGACTGATCAGCACATATGGAATATGGCAAACATTCTTTTCTCGGCACTTTTTCAGAATTTCTAGAAAACAGACAGACCAACTAGGCAGCCAGGCCCCACAAATCTGGGAGACTACCAGGAAAAGTGGAAGGTAATAGTTTACAAGGAAAAACAAAAGTCTGCTGCTAACACTGGTGAGATTAACAAAGTAAGAATTTAAAGCCCAAAAAGCACCTCAACTTGTTTCCAAGTTTTGCCAGTTATCATTGCAGGTACTAATGAGCACTATTTTACTACTATTTCCTAAATACTTTTATGAAAAACTATTTTCCTCTACCATACCTGATAAGCATATCATATTCACTAGGATAAAGAAGTATCTAGAATCATGGTGACTTAAATAGCCATTCCTGTCACAAAATTCATGTAAAGTAGCAGAAAAATTGAAAGAAAATGAATGCAGCTTACAGAAGAAAGCAAAATAGTACAGAGAATGAAACTACAGCTGCAATTCCCAGCTTTTGGAAGGCCACACGCTGCTCTGAAACAAACTCTTCCAGAGGCCAACTAAGACATGAGTTCCTGCATTGAAAGTTTGGTCAGCGCAAAAGAATGACTGACATGTAAGCTTCACTGACCCAGCCACATCTGATGTAATTAGTGTCATCGTTTTAGCTAGTGCATGATTTGGACCATTAGTCTGAAATATTTTATTAAATGTTCAAAATTATGTAGAACAGATGTACTCTAACTAAACATGCGTAGATTATTTAGCAGCCAACACCACACCTGACAACTGCAATATTTGAATAGCACAAACACATAATTCCAGTTAACTAGTCTTTAAATTTGTGACAATCTTTTTCCAAGGAAAACAACTGCTCATTTTTAGGCATGGTTTTTCTAATATACTAGTCATTGTACTTTGTCACAGTCCTTTAACAAAGACTGCACAAAAAAACCTAAAAGAACCTTACAAAACATGCAAAATCCTTGTTTTCATCTGTGACATGTATCCTATCTAAGTATTTAAATTATAAGTATGTGATGACAATTCAGCAGGCCTCTTGTAATATCTGGCATGGTAACCAGGTATTATGTGCTTCATCCCAAAAGTCAAAACCTATCACAATTGTATCATCAGTGAAGCCAAACTCAGGTCAGATTTTATATCACTATAAATCATTGTGTAAAAATCATCCTCAGAACTTTTGTATATGGAGGAAGTTCAGAACAAAGCATAAAGAACAAAACCAAATTCTGTTTATTTAAAACTAGTGGAGCATAACTGGTACTCTATGATACAATTGTTCTCAGCAAACCAGACAGTTTCCAAATTGTATGTTTCAACACACATATTATATAAAGGTATAGCCACACTCATCATATACAAACAGCACTTTTTCCTACTGATGGTTATTATCTTGGGTACATAACACTGCAACCCACACAAATTTAGAAAAAAAAAGAAACCGTCATCAGACATTCTGACACTTTTATCTTCATGGTTATCAAGACTAAAATTAGGTGGAAATTCTATTTTGTTTCCTTTCCCAGTGATTCAAAATCGTACTGATTTTGAAAAATGCTATTAATACTATAAACTTCACTACTGGGACAGGTTAGGGCACAGGTAAACTTCTAGTCTGTCTGTGACAACATCCTCTTGCCTAACATAATAGCTAAGGAATGTTATCTTACACTATGCACTCCTCAGAACTAGAGGAGAACTTCTCACCCCCAATGCTGCTAATGTCATCTTGAGATATCCCAGGCTGGTCCCACAAAAACAGATTAAAACAATAATTCATTCTTAGTAACACTATTTTTCTACTCATGCAGCCAGTAGGAAAGATGTGAACTCTATTTTCTAGTCAGTTGTTTTCCCACCTTACAAAATTCCTTTTATTAAATGTGTACCAAAATAAGTATTTATCCCTTTTCCCATTTCTACAACCAGTACTGTAGCTTTTAACATCTCCCTTTTTTTTCTTTTTGAAAGAAAGAAAGAAAAATTTGTTGAAGTACTGAAAAAAAAAAAAATGCAAAAGTCTTTCAAATCTAGATAGAAAGTTAGGGGTGAAGATGGAAGAAACTGATATAACTGAAGACAGACATAATTGAAGACTATTATTACTGAACACTGATACCAAGATACTCATAAAAACATCCAGCCTCCTTGGATAAGCTGTGAATCTGGTAGATAAACTGAAGAAACCTGAAGCTTCTGTGCACACCATTACTCTGTGACTTCAGAGGCATGCTAGCATCTTGCAAAATAGATTTTCAGAATCATCTTGGCAAAAAAATGAATATTTCTTGTATAGTAAGTAGATGAGTCCCACTAATGTCAGTGGATTTACTTGCCTGAGAGACTAGTAAGTCAGGATAGATTAGGGTGAGAATGATAGATCTAAGGTTAAATAAAGGTTGACACCCAGGCTTCAGTAATGAATTTTTGTTGTTGTTGCTTTATGAAACCTGCAAAGCTACACAGTATTTTCTTCCCAACTTTTAAATCCATCTTTCCACAAAATATAACCACCTATCAAAACTCAAACTGCATAATAAAATCTGCTTTGCTAAAAGGTTTGAAGGAAACCTTACTTTAACTCATGGGATTCAGAGAAACTCTGAGCCATTTAACAGCAGTACAGCCAAGTGGGTCACTGCAAGTTTGGAAAGAGTAAATGACTAATCAAGAGCCATACAAAAGTCAGTATCCCTGAAGTTACAGATCCCATTTATAATTTCAATCTGACTCTATATTTTTAAACAGATGTACCAAGGCAATATCTTTGTAATTAGTCTGTGGTACACTGAATAGCAAATTTTCTCTGATGGACTCAATACCACATGCTCCCATACATGTCCAAAGTGGAGGGCACAATATAACCATTTTACAGAACTCTCAGGAATCAGACAGGAGCAGAATAAATCACTCTCTGAACAAGCTGTGTACCAGGCTTCATTAGTTATAATTACCCCCAAAATATGCTCAGCAGAATGCACACGTGTCATCTGGGAGTGACACACAATAGAGTGGGCAACTTATAAACTCCTCCAAGCACAGAAAGAGTCCATAAAACAACTGGCTTGTGCATTTGGATTCATGTGATAACACCTCCTATTGCATAAGCCACCAGATGACACAGATGGGGCAAATCCAAACAAGGAACATTTCTTTTGTATAGGCATTGGACTTCATTTGATGCCTATTCAACCAACAAGCTGAGAGAGCTGAGTATGAAACACTAGATCTTTGTCTTTTTCATTTCCCAGATTGTGCTACACTTGCTCAAAATAATAAAATGTATAGTTTTAAATAGTCTGAACATAATGACTTACAGAAAAAAAAAACCCCACAGCTCAACAAAACAAAACAGGATGTTAAATTTAACATACTTATGCATAGGCAAAAACAAACACTCATCCCTGAACTTCAACACAAAACGTTTCTAATATAATCTCCCTTGCACACATCATGTTACCAAAAGAGGTAAGTGCTGACTGAAGCTCTTTAAGAACACCCATATCAGCAACCAGATCTATTGTTTTCTGGAGAAAATAATATTAATTAAAATTACGTTCATGGATCAGATTTCTTTTAATGACTAGTACAGAATCAAACACATTGCAATTATTGCAACATCGGTCTCAACTTTCTTTGTAAACTTGTACATATTTTTCTTCCTCCCCTACTTTCTGCAAATCATAATAACTATTTTTTTGTCTGGGACATTCCTGCTATTCTCACTATTTACTTTTTTCCATCCATATAGCATAATGTTCCCGGTCATCTCATCTTTTCTATAGTTTTCTACTACTGTCCACTGCTGTAGAGATGTGTTCTTGAAAAATACTGGTGTAAGTACTTATTTACTGTAATAAAAATAAGTTCTAGCTCAAAGGGAAACTGATATTCATATGCAGTTCACTGCACAGACTGATTTAATGGCAAATATAAAATTCTAGTTAAACATGCTCATATATGTCAGCACTTTAATATAAACATGGAAATATATATTGTTTGGATTTACATGTGTAGGATAGTGCATGTGAACATATACTGACACAAATGGCCCCGTGTCTATTTACTTTTCTAATCAAGTGTATAAACACATGGGAATAGACTCACAGAAAAACACAGATAGATGTATGTGCACACACTCAAAAAGTACCCTACACCTTTAGGTGGCATATTCAGTGCTCATACTGTGTTACGTTTCTGATGTGCTGTTAAAGAAACTATGTAACATCTCCGCATCTGTTAGCTACTTCCAAGATAACCCAGAAAGTAACTCCAAACCTCTGACTGTAGATTATATTGAAGTTAGCAATATTAACTGTGTGACACTGAGTTCTGTGAAACCACTCTTACTCACAAAATAGGTACCCAGTTATTTTGACAAAGTGGAATCTAGCTGAAGTTCATAGACTTAGAGCAGTAACATGAACTGCCACAGAGAGAACTGAGTATATCCACAATATCTAAGACCAATTAAGGTCTGTTACAAATAGCATCCATTAACCTGTGATCTGTCAGATCTGTGCACCAGTAACACAGTGTGGATGTAAGCAAGGACAGAATTTGTCCCACTTGGCCCCATTTCTGTGTGGTGCAATCGAGAGGTCAGCTTCAGCATTCATGCATTCAATGCCAGCAAACTCCATAGAGTGCTCACAGACACACTGGCAGCAATTTCCTATTTTTAAAAGATCAGAGAAGCAAAAACGATTTGTGAATATGAGTGCTATGGTATTATTTGAAGTCACTGCCTTCTTTTCTTTTCATTTTTTTTTCCTTTTTAAAGAAACAGATATTGAAACTATCCTGGCTAATAATTTCATTCTGACACTTGAGTTTAAAAGGTTAAGTTACTATCTGAAGAAAGGTAATCTAACTGCCTTTCATAGCAGCCTGCAAGCTCTGCAATCTGCATAGAGAGGGGCATTTGTCATCATTAGCTGAGCAGTGACAGCTGGCACCTAGGGTGTCCCAGATTCAAGAAGTGGCAAAGGCACTCTCTTGCCTTAAGTTGCCATCAAGTATAGCATGTTTCATAAGGAGCAATAATTTCTTCTTGTTATAGAGCATGAAATAACAGCAGTGAATACTTCTGTATTTTTTTCAGCATGGAGAACTGGCTGATATACAATTAGCAGTTGCCTTTAGACAACAAGACACCAGGTTTATTCTGTGAGCAAATATCCAATTGATGTCATTTGAAAATAACTACAATTGCCTTAAAATTAGGGCAGTATGTTTTCATTCAGAGATATTTCAGACTGATTGATTTGTATATTTTTTTATGGACATGACAAATAGTGAATAAAACACAGTTTTAAACTAGAAGTATAGTACTGTCACTCCAAGCTAGGAGTGCCTAATTGCTTAAAACAGACAGGTTATTAGATATAGGGAAAAAAATAGTCCTACACTGGCATACAAGCTAATGCAGTACATTAATGCTCTGAAAGAATACCTGATTGAGCACTATTTTAATACCAGCTTTAGAAACTCAAAGTATTTTCTCATAGTGTATTTAACAGCTAAATTTGATGCAATTTTTTTTTCAAAACAGTTCCATGAAATTTTGCAAATGTATTCATGTTTAAGTGTGTATTTAATAAATGGAATGTAGAAGTCTATGAAAAAAGTTGTTTTCATACCACCATCAATAATTCAATCTATGAAAGACTGAATAAAAGGTTTATAAACATTAAGAGACCCTGACTTGGTTGTTTTTACAAAAACAAAATACAAAACTCAAAATTAATATACCTTGACATGAAACAAACAAACAAAAAAACCCAGCAAAACAACCAACCAACACGAACCAAATAAAATTTTAAAAAGCAAACATGAAAAGCCCCTTATTTCTCCACAGCCTTTCAAGTTTGGAAACATAATCCATAATGCTAGATTTTGCATTATTATGCAAAATAGTTTTTCACAAATAAAACTAATTTTTGTGTTAATGTAAAATCTATGCAAATACATGCAGTCATTTATCAGGGAAGCTGACAAGCATTCCATATTGGAGAGGGAAAATGAAACTGCCTCAAGAATAGAGGCAATTAATTATTTCTGTATTTTCTCTTCCTCTGTCTTGAGGCACAGAAGTTATCCATCCAGTTAAAACAGCAAATGAAATAAAGAGATTTTTTTTATTTAAACACATATGGCTTTTGCCTGCAATATTGATCACCACAAGGTCTACAGATGCCCGTGGCTAAATTGTACACTGGCAGATGCACACAAGGGAAAACTGTGTTAATGCAGCGTGGTGAACAAAACAAATGAAGAACTGAATTTTGGGGGGTGGGGATAGAGGGTGAGGGAGAGAGTACTTTTTTTGCCATGTTGAGATACAGTTTGCCTACAAAGGGTGGATTAGGTTAGCCATATATTTAGCCTAAAAAGTTTCTTCTCATCCCCTATGTCAAAAATCTGAATATACATATAGAAGAAAACATCCACGTAGATCCATGCAGTTTTCTAATGTACAGATTATAAATAACAGTCTTGCCAAGATAAATGGTTATATTATTTCATCTTTGCAACTAAGGACTAATAACGCATAATGAATGTACTCACAGAATATAATGAGAAAACTGTTGTCCAACATACTTGCTGTCATTTTTTACCTATTTAAAGAAGCAACGTCTTGAAGTGTAGGTGAAAATAGCAAGCATTATGGCACAGCCTCGCATATGCCACATACTCGTCTGTGCTTCAGAGGGCTAGTAAGAATTCTGCACTAACTCATTGTTCCTTTTGATAAGGTTATTAAAAAAAAAAAAAAAAAAGAAGTGAAAACTGAAGCCAGTTTATTCCTGGAAATAATTTGCAGAAGGAAACAAGAAATAGAAATGGTAAAATATTTACTGAAAATAAGACAGAACCATGTCGATCACAGTAACTTCTCTCTTAGTAGGCCCTGTACACACTGCATAATCCCATTAAAATCAGTATTGACCTTTAGAAAAGGTAAACTCCCACAGTCTTTCCCCTGAAAATTTCCTTTAATTTTACAAAATAATTATTTTTTATCAACTAAAATAGTAAATAAAGAAGGTTCATAAATGTGAAGTAATAAAGATATCTGCTTTGCCTCATCTAAAACTAAGGAGTCTTAAGAGACAACACTGTCACTACCCTAACAGATACACTGTAAATTTTTATCTTCTTTTCAATGGCCCTAATGCATTATAAATGATAACATGTCCAGAAGGCAAAATCTATTTCAACTATCAAGAAAAATTGATAATAATATTCCTTTCAGATAAACAGATATTTCAACAAGCTAATATTTCTCTTTCAACAATTTGATTGCATATTTATGAAATTACAATGTAGACTACATGCTATTTCTATAGTCTTTCTCGTGTCAGGGACACCGGCATTATGTCACATTTCTTTATATTCTGTCCTAGAGCTGGCCTAAAAACTGGCAGGGAAAAGTAGGAAGCACAGTAGGTGATGCAGGTTAAATTTTCGAATTCAGGTAAGAGGACAGCTGGAGTGATTTGCTGCTCTTAATAAGAGATTCAGATTTCCCCCAGATAAAATATTGTGTTCTACAATTACAATGTTCCACCAGCAAAAACAAAAGAAAAGTTCACAGTGGTGATGGGAAAATATTTTAAAGGCCAAAAGATCTAAGTACCGTGTTTTTCCTGAGTAGATCTCACCTCTTCTTCCTTAAATAGTAAGTTGGTTGACATGTTTATATTACAGTTATAGTTAGGATATTTTTAGGAACAATAAGTGTTCTTAGTGAGTAGGTTGGTTATATTTATGATTGCTAAAAGACTCTGTTGCTTTAGGGAGCTTAGAAATAGTCCTGAATATATGAAAGTACATGAAAAATACAGTTTTAATGAAGATTTTGAAAGCATAATCTTTCATTTGTCTCTCTGAACAACCTCACCCTCCTCATAAGGGTTTTAGAGTGGATTGGAGGGGCATTTTTGTGAGAGCGTATTGTTAAAATATGGACAAAACAGCAACGTCCTTTCTCAAGAAGCTATTTTAACACTATGGCAAAAGCATAACGAAATTCACAGGGAAGTGCTGCTTGACAGAAGTGTAGATATTTGAGCCAAAAATGTATTTCCTCACCAATGCATGCACTTGATACATTAGATATTTTAGAGGCTCACTGTATCTCATCCTCCTCAAATGTTAACCTCCAAGTGTTTTGGCCCTGCTCCTGCCCATGATGTCACGGGTGCTTTTAGGCTCACACTGAAGTCCATGGGCAGTTATTTGCAGGATCAGGGCCTTCATAAGGTTCAACGAAACGCATTAATCGCTTACGACCAATTCACTCAACTCCTCCCTTCGCCATTATTTGGAAAGAAAATATTGGAGAGCTATACACTACATTAAAAATAGAAGTCTTCATTGAAATATGTTAGGTATGTCCTTTCATTGCTAAATTAAGATGAAATGAGTTACACAGGTAATTTACTATACTCATGAAATTGTAAAGAGAAAGGACAAAGTTTGATTTTGAGTTGGTGGGACATAAGATGCCCAAAAATATTGGCAGCATGAAAATTAGCAATAAACACATAATATGACCAAATGTATACAAAAAAAATGGTGCTTATTTATAACTTCCTATTGGCCAGTGTTCAAAGGTGTTAAGCAACATATTCTGCTAATTTCAGTATCCTTAGCAGCTACTGACAAGATGATGTAGTTTAGTTTGCTAGTCAATATGATACCAGCTTACAGAAAAGCACCAGTCACAAAAGTAAGTATGTTCAAGACATACCACCCTCCTATTGTGACTGGGCTAATAAGATGTTGGGTTACTCCTAAGGCATAGCATATTGTGTGATGCCATAGTTTATATAATAATGCGTTTCAAATGCTCCCACACTTCAATTTCAACTTACATTTTCTAACACTCTAGTCCTCTCTCGGATTCCAGGGCTAAAGTTACCGAGGGGAAAGATTAGTTTAGACATGAAGTCTTCGGAAGCTGCTCATCCAACACATACAGCTTTATTTTCAAGGGCAGCATTCAATATTTTCAGTCACTTAATCATATACAGCAATAGAGAGTAATGAGAGTTCTGCAGTGTTGGATGACCCACTACAGATGTAGTAGATTAAAAGGCACTAATCCCCACTGATTCTGCACTCCTCTAGCAGTTCAGCAAAAAAGGAACATTCTCCAAGCTTGGGATCTTAAAAAAAAAAAAAAAAAAAAAAAAAAAAAAGAAGAAAATCCCAATGTTGGACTACATAAATAAAATGCTGTATTATAAGGAATGTCTGGATGTGGAGAAGCTGATGGATAAGTGAACCAAATGAATAATTCAATGCATTTTTTTCCTACGTACATGTTTCCGCAGTTCTAGCCAAAATCACAGTTGTGCAAGCTCCATGTTTACTTTTGAGACATAACATTTCAGAGAAAACAAATCAATTACTGTTCTTTCCCTTAACAGATTGCAGATTAGAGGAATTTAAAGCATTAACAGTTCATATGTAAGACCTAGGATGACCAAGTTCAACAGTAATGAAAACTCTCCTCATGTTTTTCTTTGATTTTTAAAAGGAAGCAAATACAAGATAAGTTTAACACTAATGAATGCTAATTGTGTACTATAAAAGGAGCTATGTCATAATTTCTCAAAAAATAAAAAAGATTTGCAGAAAACTGTTCACAACAGAGGAAAAATGTTTGTGTACCAAAATATGCAGAACTTGATACCCACAAATCTTAGCAATGATGTGTATAAATTTATTAAAATTGCAATTTTGCAAACATTATAGCAACTTACTTTTAAACTTTTCATTTGTTCTTAAATTTGAAAGTGGAGGCAAAAATAAGAATACAAAAAACTGAAGGTACCATCAACTTCTATCACAAAAAAAGATGCTGTCTATTTTATAAAATGTGACACATATAGCAAACCCAGCACAAATATCTGTCTTTAGCTTTCTTATGTGAAAAAAAAAAAGTGAATTTATTGTTGCTGGCAGGATGATATGGATGAAATAACCAGGAAGAACTGAGGGGGGAAGGGGAGAAAGAGGAGCCAAGAAATCAGATACATTCAATGAGCCTTCAAACTCACTTCAGCAGTAGAGATAAATAATTTAATCAACCCAGCTTCATTTTTTTTTCCTGCCTCCCTAGTGCAATTGGCAGATATTAAAAAACAAAACTTTAAAATTCATGAGCAGTTGTGTGTGGAAGAACTATCACTATATAATAAGAAATATAAAGTGATATTCATGCAAACCCTTTGTGTAGATATGCATCTGCATGTGCATTTTAACTCACACTTTTCAACATACGAAAAAGAAATTATTGGTTAAATTTATATGTATGGCAACGTTTTGGGTTTTTTTTTTTCAAATTGCATTTTGGGAACGTGGGCGAATACAAAGATTTTCAAAACCATTTGGCTTTTTGGCTAACATGAGCACTGCTTGACAAGGCAATCTAGTTTGAAAGATTTGAAATAACAAGCAGAGCTCAACAAATACTGTTATAGTACCCCCTAATTAGGGGAAATATCTGGAAAACAGCAATTTGGTAAAAGTCACCAATATCATATGGTACCATTATCATGACAAATATGATGACAAAAAGTCATCATTTTAATGAGGTGACTTTAATCCCAATTTTCCAAAACAACTTAATACTCAATAAACCCAGTATAAATAAAAATCATTGCTGAAAAGGTGCTCCTTTTGTAGTTTACCAAGGACACATTAATAACTACAGAGAAAAATTAACTGCAGTAAGTGGTCAGAACCCTTGAAAAATCTCTGTATTTTTATTTCATATAGTCATAGAGATAATAATTTTCGACATCTAAACCGAACTGACTTCTTGTCATGTTAAACGATTGGGTCACTTCAACAGTCACATTTCAGTGGTGTTCGTGATGCCTAAAAACTCAAATTTTTAAACTGTTATATGTTTGGTGTGTGAAATGAAATGATGGAGTGGAATTAATAGCGATCTTCAGTGTTAAACATCACCCAGGCAAGGCTAAATTTAATATTTCTCATAGCCACCGAGACACAATAAATACGAATAACCTGCATTACTTGATATCACAGCTTAATCTTAGCATTACACATTGAAAACTCTGATTCTGTATCTAAGACGTAATTTTTGTTTAAATTAATTTTGCCACATTATGGATGTTACGACTTCTGACAGCTTAAAGGCACGACCTTTCCACTTTTGCCTTTAGCAACTGGAATTGCCAAGCTAAAACCCAGGGGGCAAAAATAAGCAAAGCCTGGCCCGGAACATCCCCATCGCTAACGTGCAGCTCTGAGGCTCCTGCATCGCTGGGAAGTTGCGGGGTGCCCCCACCGCAGGAAAGGGCTGTTCCCTCGGCGGAAAGGGAGGAAGGGACAACCTTTTGTCCGCGCGCTGCAACTTTCGGTTTTACGCGGCGCTGGTCTGTGACCCTGCGAGAAAGGGGCTCTTCGACATTTCCATCCGAGAAGCCGCCCCGACACGGCAGCGCCGGCGCTTTCGAGCCGGACGGCTCCAGG
>VZTZ01047394.1:881986-946328 GCA_013400955.1 Drymodes brunneopygia | reverse complement strand
CATTTTCTTTTTTCCTCCAGAAAACAATCATTAACTTTCTTTTCAGCAGTTACAAAGTGTTTACAAAATGCGCCGTATTTTCTTACGTGGAAACTAACGTTTTTGAAATAACGGGATTCTCCGATAACCTCGGAAGGCGTAAACCCCTCCGCTGTGTCTCGGCAAGGCTGCGGGCTAGGACTGCTGCTCCCTCCAGGGATTTCAGAGCAATTGGCTTAACTACTAAATCTGACCACGTTCATACAAAGACACCGCGCGAAAGGCTGCTGGAAAACGCGCACGCTGCCGTAATAGAGGATTTAACATCATTAATACATTGCGCTTTTTTTTTTTTTCTTAATGCAGCGAAAGGCGGCAGACGGGAGCGGAGTTTGGAATGACGGGGCGGCCCCGGCGCACGTGTGCCGGGACCGGGGACCGGGACCGCGACCGCCCGCCCACCGCACTCACCTTGGGGTCGATCTTCTTGAAGGCCGAATCATCCTCATCCACCTCGAAGTAGATCTCTGTGGTGGTGATGGAGAGCGTCCCCTTGGCCACCACCACGGGGGCGATGAGCTGTGCCGGTGTGCTGAGGACCACGGGGCCTGCAAGGCAAGGGCAGCGGCGTCAGGTTGGAGGCGCCCGGCCGGCCCATCCCCGGTGGCCCTTCCCTCCGCCGAACCAGAGCTCGGCGAGCCCCCTCGTAAACCCAGTTTGTAAACGCCGTGTTCATTCCCCTCCTGCCCGCGGCCAGCGCTTTGAACTCCGCGGCCGGGGCAGAAGCGAGTTTGTGAGCTCGGGGGTTGCGAGATAAATCACAGCAGCGAAATTCAGAGGGGTTAGGGTGAAAAATAGCTGCCTCTTAGAAGAAGGTCCCCTCTCTTTTCATGCCCTTTTGCTCCTCGTTAACACTATCGCTGTTTATGTGCGATAGCGGCGGCTAGTTCCACACCGCTTCGATCTGGCAGCGCAGGGCCCCCGCGGCGGCTGGGCCGGGCCGGGGGCGCAGGGCAGCGCAGCCCGCAGCCCCTGCCCGCCACACCGACCCTGCGAGGCCTGGGGGCACTATATTTAACTCTGGATTCAGACCTCAACTCGGAAAGCAGCGCGAAATACCGGGGGGTTTTTATTTAGTTGTTTGGTGGTTTGGGGGCTTTTTTGTTTGTTTGGGTTTTTTTTGGTGGTTTTTTTTATACCTACTTCAATCCCCCCCGCCCAAAGGCCAGTATCGTTAAATATATTTACGGCAAAATCATTTTTGTTTCAATTCGCTGCCGCTTATCGTATTGAAATTACTGTAACAATACTTTGCTCAAATATATTTCTTAACGAGATGCTTTCACGGGCATTGAAAAGATGTGATGGGGAAAACCTATTGTAAAAGGCAGCCTTCTCCACACAAATTGTTAGATTTTAATTCAGGAAAAAAAAACCCAAAAAACAACCCTTCTTTAATCCAAAAGACAAGAGGATAGCCTTTTCACCATCTTATCTTCAATATCAATGATATCTGCTGTTCAAGCTGACAGTGGACATATTTAGGAAGCTCACTTGCTTCGAAGAAAATATTATATATAAAATATTCTTCTAGACTTAACCACGAAAGTCTATGGGATAATTTGTGTACACATACATAAACACACAGAGCCACATGCATGTACAAACACGCATCTGACATATAAATAATAAAACTCCACTATTGAGAAGCTGGGTACAACATCTGGCTGATGCACCTTTTAGAAACTGGGAACCTGACCACCTCAGGAGGTACTAAACACGGTTTGGTTGTTTTACTCAGCTAAAAAAATCTCCCTTGCAATAAGCGGACCCCTGCTCGGAGGTGAGAGAGGCGTGAGCCTCCCGCTGCCTCCCCCGGCCGCTCGCCCCTCCAGCAGCGCCGGGCAGGCGCTGGCGCGGCCGAGCCGAGCCCGGGGCTGGGGCTGCACCGGGGCCAGCGCCTCAGATGCGCCCTCTCCTCCTCCCCCAGCACTGCCCGCACACTTCACTAGCAGCTCTTGCAAGCAGCACTTCAAATTACTCACTTAGCCCAAATTACTCCTGTATCGGCGCATCTAACTGTCATGTTGTTAATGCTTTACTTTACTGTAACACCCAATTTGAACCCTTATTGCACAATATTTTGTCATTTACGTTGAGAAATAAATGAAGAGGAAGGCAGAGATTGCTGTGAGTACAGGGGGAAGCTGAAATGCACAGTTTCAGTGACAGCTTTCAGCAGCCCAGCGTGGCGGACGGGATAATATTGATACAAACTCTATTTTCTTTCATTTTATTGTTTTCCATCTCCTAATAAACCGAGGTAGCCTCTTGACCCCAGTCAGCTGATCGGAATCACATGCGCCGGGCTGCCTTGCTGCTCTCCCAGTCTCGCCTCCATCTTCTCTCCCTCCCTTGGCGGTGGGAAAGGAGCCGATCCGAGCCTGGGAAGCCCGGCTGCAGGCTCCAAAGGGCAGGGTGATCGATCCGAAACGCCGCTTTAAAGCCTCATCAATCTTCATCTAGGTTGCTCAAGTAATTACGCCCGATTCTCTTGTACGATTACAAGTGGATTTGGGTTTCTATTCCCCAGGCCCCCTTTCTTTGTGTTTACAGAAGGGGGGTCTGGGCAGTCAGCGGCTCCCTGCCCTGCAGAAGCACTTGCCCTCTCAAGCAGAGCGTCCTACCCCTCCTGTGGCCCTTCTCGGGCGCACTTGGCCCGGCGCAGGGTGAAGGGCTCCCGGGCCTTTGTGCGGGGAGAAAAGCGCCTTCAGAAGACGCGTCCTGGAAACGACCCGATATTCTATCACTTTAAGGAGGCGTTTGTGGGCTTTGCTGAATCCCAGAAGGAAGAACATCAATTTAATCCAATTACCTCTTTTCCCTGGTGTTGTGTGGCTAAAATAAAAATAAAGCCACCGCTATTTAATGGCCAAAAGGCCAAACCCTGTAATCTGCCATTCAGGCGAAGACAATGGTGCACCCCGGTTAGTGGGACTGGAGTAGGGGCAGAGCTGCAAAAGCAGGGGTGAATGTGGAGGGAAAGGGAACAGTCACTTCTTAGCCCGTTACTGAAGACAGGGGAAATCGGGGATTTCTGGCTTTCTGCTCCTCCCGAGAAAAGGCTCTGAGCTCCCTCCCAGACCGGTACCTTGGCATCTATTCAAATGACACCCTAGATTTGTTGCAAGGTAAACATGTTAGGGGCATCACAATGCAACAAGGAATAAGCATTATAGTACTTTCCAAATGACAAAAGGTTTGCTTGTGTTTTGTTTTTTGGGTGGTTTGTGTTTTTGTTTTGTGGGGTTTTTTTTGTTTTTTATTGGTTTGTGTTTTTTTTTTTTTTTTGTAAAAAGAATAATAATAAAGAAAAGCAGAGAGCAAAATAAATAGCAATCACATTATGGGATTTCGGGAAAGGGGGTGTTCCAACTAAGTCTAAAAAAATCTCTACAGATTTTTTTTTCTCTCCTTAAAGCACAAAATGAAAAAAAAATAAAATCGGTATTAGCAGTGTTTCATTTTTACACTTGTCCTTTGGAAATCTCCAATTACAACTTGCAATTCCATAGCATGTTTAAGGAGCACTGAGTCTTTTTGTTGTAGCCTTCAGGGAGCAAGCCAGCCACTGAGAGAATACGAAATTAATCCACTACAGCTATAGAGAGAGAGGATTATGTTTTAATCCCCTTTGGGATAGTCTCTGGATTTTAAGGATCGGATATTAAAATGTTTACATAGAGCATAATCAAAATAGCGCAGATTTTCCATATGGTACCGAGCTATCGGGAAGCTCTGGGTCTCCTTCCCAAACCCAATTGATAATCTAATGAAACAAAAGCCGAGCACACCTGAGCCAAGAACCGCGGGACGGGCTCATTCGCATTCGGGAAGGATAACGAGCTTCAGCTCCAGCCTCCGCTCGGCCCCTCGGCGGTGGCGAGTTCTACTTTTCCAGGGGACGTAAATATTCATTTTCAGCGCGGCTGCGGCCCCGGAGAAGCCCGGGGCCGGGGCTGTGCTGCCCGGGGGAGAGGCACCCGGAGCAGCGGCACCCGGGGATGCTGCCGGGCGCTCCCCGCGCAGCGCAGGAACCGCCGGCGGCACCGAGAGAGCTTCCCTTCCCGCTCCGGGGGAAAAGCCAACCTGTGGCTGCCCCGCTTCGCTCAACAAGCTGGCGTTTGTGCAGGGGACCCGTGTCTAGGGTGCTTGTCAGCTGCTGGGACTCTAAGCAAAAGCATCTCTCTTTAAGGATCGTTCCGTTACTTCTTCCACACTTCTCCGAAGCGATCGGGGCGCCCGCAACAGAAAGGCAGCGACCTAACAGAGAAGTTCTGGTCTTAAAACGGGACCAGAAATCACTTCAGACCCACACGTCTAGGAATCTGTTCAAATGGTGAATTTTCTCTTTTGCCTGAGCCCTGTGGTCAGCACATGTGATTTACATTTCTTGAATAAACTCTACCATGCATCTACCTTTTAAAATAATATTTTCTTTCCAAAAGTAAATGATTGTGAAATTAGAAGGTCCCAGTGAATAAAAGCAGAATGTAATTTCCCTGCTCCCCTGCGTAATTTTTGTTAAACAGAGACTTCAGTCCCTGTATTTAGTTCTTGTAACTGAGCTCTTGTATTTTTCAAGTAAAGCAAGTCAAACCAAGCGAAAAGTTCTATTAGGTTTAGAAGTTTGCTGTCTGCTAATGCAATATCAGTAAAATGACACCTCTTAAGGAAAGCTGCTGAAGAGTGATATTTTGAACTTATTATTTCAAGTATTTTCATAAACTGTCATTTTTAGCTGTAAAAGCAGAACGTGTTACATTCATGAGCCTGAAAATTACACTGGAGGTATATCTGCTAAGAAGATTGGGCACAATTATTCCTAAGGAGGATAAGGTATATGCCTTTATATGCTGAATTACAAAGAAAAGCTACCTGCTGCAGGCCTAGAAGTCTAACTTTTGAAATAAAATTTTGGTGATTACACATAGACAAAAAAGTATTAGCTGGGACAAATACTTTGAAAATATATCTAATCAGCTCAACCAATTTAATTTTACAATCTACTGGTAATTACTCTGAAAAAAAGTGGCGGATGTTGTCATATTTAATTTTTAACTGATGCTGGTTTAAAAGAAAAGAACATATCAGTCCTTTTCATATACACATATTCAAATTAGATTAACTGAAACCAATATTTTTACTATGTAAAATAGTTTGCATAAATTACATTTTTAAATTTGATATGATACTTGAACAAGAATTTTAGATAATAAGAATAATAACTAAAAATAACTCAGAAGGTACCTGAAGTAAGACAACTGAAATTTCCTCAGCACTTTAACTGTAAAGCCAAGTGTATCTGACACTGAGTTGCATTTGAAATATGTATAAATCCTCATAGTTAAAAAACCAATTTAGATGTAACATATCCACAAGCACACAAACCCTTCAGTTTCTTGTAATGTAAGTCACATAGCATGGAGGCAGAAAGAGGTATAGGTACCAGAATCCTTTTGGAAAAGCGCTGTAGTCTGAAAAGTATTTCAACCAATTAACATCTAATACAACACATGCAGTGCCAAGTAAATAACAAGTAAACAAGGTAAGATTACCAAACAATTCACAGAATTTAGTCTGTTTTTGTTCCCATTGTCATCATAAATCTGATTCAAACTACCCTTTAAAAAGATTTCTGCAGTAAATATATTGAACTTACATGAGGATGGCTGCCCCCAATTTGTTCTCCGCTACAGCAAATACTCAAAGGCAGTAACTTCACTCAAGCCAAGGCCTTTATAAAAAGGCACTTATACAGCTCCCTTTACTCAACAGTTTCATTGAAGATAATTTGCACAACTTTTTAATGCAAAAAACAGAATCTAAGTCTAAATATGACTATAATCTTGGTTTTCTCTTCCACCACTGAACAATATCCCAAATTCATTTCCCCTGTTTTCAGATATCCAAACTTATTTTGTTGGCTTTTTACTCCTGCACAATCATATGTTTCATATTGTGAGAGAGGGATTGATTTTTTTTTGTTTGTTGAAATGTCATAGCCAGTGTGGATAGGCCCTGATATTCAAAATTTTCCCCACTTTTCCCCCTTTCCTCCATAAAGCATGTAGCACTACTACTACTAACATCAAAGATCAACTTAAATGGTCTTTTTCAACAATGACTAAACAATTACAGCAACTCAGTTCTCTTAAGTGGTTGCCATAACAGCAAGCAAATGTGTTTGATTAAAAAGAAAATGTAAATAAAAAGAATCTTATATATCTTACTGTGAAAAAAATAGTAAGAAAGAATTACATAGTTTTGATGAGATTGTGAAAATAGTGTTGCTTAAGAAGAAAAAAGTAATTTTATGTCAAATGTATACATACCTATATATTTGAATTAAGTGACATATGCACTTTCACAGGTAAATTACTATTATTTTAATTCCATACCTTCATGGTCTCATTAAAAGAAAAATATAAAAGTACTTTTTACTGAGGGAAAACATGCCTCCCAATATTCCTAAGAATAACTATTTCTTTACTTTGTTCAAAGTGTGATAGAAAGCAACCACTTAATAAAACAGTTACAGAATATGCAAAGACAAACTCAACATAAAACCAAAGTCAGTCTTACTGAACCACTGAAGGTTCCATGGAATAATTAGCTCTGTATCTACCAGCCTAAACTAACTCAGAAAAGCACCATTTTCCCCTTTTTGCAGGTGAAGTCAGATTTACTCTGTGGCATGCATGAGAACTTTTGAACTGTGCTGGAGCTCCGTAAGGCTTACATGGCTTCAGCGTTTTTCCAGGACGTGTCCAAGCACCAACCTGCCAGATGATCAGGTATTAATAATAGTCAAGACTCCGCTTAATGATTTACACCTGGCCAGAAATGTAAATATTTGGGATAGGGACCTCACTACTGCAATGCACACATTTGCCACTTCAAAATTAGATTCATACAGTGTGCTTTGCCTGAAGCTGTATCTTGGAAGGACTGAGTAAATTAAGATGGTTTAGAAATTTAAGAACTTGATTGTTAAGCAGTGCATCCAGATGTGATGCAGTAGGACCTGCACTAGCTCCCTCCTCATTCTCAGGTAAAACTTGATACTTTTTCAGCCTAGAAAACCTTAAGTGATGCTGAACATGCTCACATGAGTACTATTTTTTCTCTCTGGGAGAGTCACTAGCTAGCTATTTAATCAAAAAGTAACAGGAAAAAATACACTTTAAAAAAGCATATTTAATGTTCAAAGAAGAAAGCAGAAAGCAGAGAGAGAAGCCTGCTGTAATGGTGTACTGCTGAAACAGGAACTCAAGCTAACGAGTCAGGAACACAAGGGATCAGATCCCAGATGCCAGCCTGAGCGAACCAGACTTGACAGGTATCTTATACAGTCCAGTTTGTGTACCTTGTCATGCCCATAGGGCTCAATTGATTAGAAATTTAAGGAAATAAGCCCTTCAGCTTTGATTTCTTCCAGTCTCCATTCCGGAAAAACTCTTCAGATAGACTGTAAGTCCTGTGTTTCTTGAGACCACAGTGAAGAGAAATATTATGTTCAGATAGCCCGTGATATTTTAAAGTTCACTTATATGGATAGTAACTCCTAGATGTGTGTGAGAAAAAGATATAAGTTGTTCAGCATATAACTTGACAGGTATGTTTGGAAAAATCACCTGAGATGCAACAGTTGTAACTTCAAAATTTTCTGAAAAGATGAGTATGTCTAAATAACACCAGAACCAACAGAGAATGTTCTCTAGTGCAACTATATCTATTAGTCGGCTGCATGTTTTGCATTCCCACAGTTAGGGTTATTCAGAAGACTTCCAGGAAGATCCTCTCATGCCTACTGAAAGAAGTGATGCAGCAAGCTCTGTCATTCCTTTTTTCCTTAAGAACCTTATTCCATTGTTGGAATTTTATTGCTTCTCAAGTCTTGACTTCTGTTTAAAAGTTCAAAATGTTTTCCAGGTTCAGAAGTTACAAAGATAGAGACTGACAGAGGATGCTTACATAAACCTTGTTTCTTTAGAAAGCCAAGCTAAAAGCATGGGATGAGGCTGCCTCTGGTATGATTTCTGGTTAATTAAACCAAGATTAACCAAAATGTCTTCTTGACTTCTTGACTGATCGTTTAATTTGTTTCTATAACACCAAAGGAAAAAAAAAAGAAAGGCAAAATAAGCATCCTGTCCAAAGGTCAATGAAAAGTGCTTAGTTTAAACATAGATAATGTCAATACAGTTCTGGATACATTCCTTCAACTAACCTGTGGTGGGTCAGTCCCAATACGTTCCTATGAAGAAGACATGGATTTTTGCATGGGAACCAATTGCATAGTGAAGATGAAATAAGATGCACAATGGTGGAGTTTCCTTATGTCTAGTCTTGTCTTTCTGCAGTCTCCTATATATTAGGTAGCTCATCAGCTTGACCTTTGATGAGTTAACCAGTTCCATCCAGAGTGAGGCACCTCAGGAAAAGGGAGAAGCTACAGACCTGTGAAGTCATAGGCTCCACTGTAGTCTAATTTTGCAGCCTTAGAAATAAAAAGAGTTTTGCAAGTTATGGAAAAAAATTAAAATAGACTGGTATCAGTGGACAGTAACAACACATGAAGCACTCTCAGAGCCATTCATAAATACAAACCAACAGAGTTTGAATTGATTTAATTTTAAAGCTTGGAAAGCAGGAAATCTGGCTGCCATTTTAAAAGATGAAGATGCTCAGACTTAGAGTGGATGTACTGAGGTAGAAAGAGAAGAGTTCTTCAAAGCTGTGCTTAGGAGCACTATCATATATGACTGACAACCACCTTATAAAATATTAAGCTATTTTGGATAGTAATATGGAAAAAATGATGAGAATAAACACTGAGCTGTCTAAAAATAGTATGTTATAGAAACTGTGGGACTTTTTCAGTGTGAAAGCCAACTACATATCAAAAGCATAATTGTTTTCAGTTCATGGCTGAATCTATACTCTAAATTAAACTCATACAAATATGCTTTTCTTCTTCATAATTAGACTTGAGGATCAAAATCTGAATACATAAAAACCCAAAATTATGGAAATCTGGCTGAATTGAATTTCCATGTTTGGAAGTAAAAGGCTTATGTAGTTACGTATCTATCATAGAATGGGAAATGGAATCACTCTTCCTCCTGTCACTTTTCCAGACAAGCAACTGCCCAGATGAAATTCCTATCTTGAATGCTAATTTGCAAGAATAATGAAGTTTGAAAGGAAAAAAAATACCTAGTAGTGCATGCTCAATTCAGTGAAGAGTTTCCATTGGTAAGCTTGAAAAAACTAGGAGAAATATTAAGACTTTTTCGTATTTTCTATTGAAACTTTGATATTTGTTACTAAACTGACTTATTTGTGTGTGCACATACACATACACACTTTCTTAAAGAAAAAAAGCATAAAGCATGGCAAAGTTTAAGGTACCTTAGCCACCTCCAGAGAGAAAAAGAAAGTGAGAGAGAGTGTAAGAGAGAGAAGAAAGAGATAAAACAGGAAGGAAAGAAAGAAGGAAGGAAGAAAAAGCAAGTAAGCAAGCAAATAACGACTACTTCTGGCTCTGGAAGTATCAGAGGTGCAAGCTGTTAGAGGCTGAGAGAGAATTATTAGGAAGCACCACTGTGTACTTGCTACAGTCCTTGCTGGGTTTCCCCTATGGTTGCTGCTTTCTGCCCTCTGGGCCACCCCAGGCCATCAGAGCCACCGGAGTGTGGATGGCAACTGCTGCAGGAGAAGGGGAGCATGCAGTGGACAGCAGGGCTCTCCCGGCCCCGTGGGAGAGGACACACCAGGGCATGAGGAGAAGGGCTGGAGAGGGAAGATGCGATCACCCTTGGAACCACTGATGTGCTTTGTTCTCCAGGAGGGAGAAGGATGAAGATGATTCCTTTCCTCTACCCCTAAACCTCCCGAGCACGCTGTGGTCACTGCTGGAGACAATAGAAATGCTATTTGGTCCTTTCTTTCAATCTACTACTCTTACAGCAGATAATGCAGCAAAAATTTCTCTGGCCGGCCTCAAACAAATTATTTTTAAATGCCTGAAAAATCTAATAATTTGAAAATCTGCCTTCTCAGTACAGCTTAAGTTTTTGTTCTTTGTTTTTCTTTTCAAAATAAGGAAATCTACCATTTGTCTAACTGTTAACAAAAACAATAGAAATAACACTACATATATTATTATCATTTTGAGAATGGCAACAGAAGAAAACTCAAGAAAATATGGTCCTCCATTACTCCTTAGGAATAGGTAAGAAAAAGTTTCAAACAGCTTTGCTTATCAGAAATTGTCTACACTGGTCAACTCTTTTAAAGCGAATTCCATGTCAGACTTTGGCCAGAAGAAGTGTTGCCATAACTCAAAATGTATGTCTATAAATATGAATTGCCTATTATACATATAAAGATGAGTAAAAAATATTTACATTTTCCATAAAAAAGACTTATTTTGCAGGTTTTTTTGTGGCTTTAGATGCAGTTCCTATGTGTTAGTGTTTTTATTGCTGCATCTGGTCCTATGCAAGACTTCAAAATAATTTCAGAAATGTAAATGAGCTCTTTGTTAAAACCTGGAACACAAAATTTCCCTATGGGCTAAATTATTTATCTTTTTTTTCAATTTCTTTTTGTACTGTTATACAATTTTAACTGTAACTCCATGTACTAGAACTTTTGGCATTATTCCAATTTCCTCTAATGGCAGCATAAAATATTTTTTCATTTGGAAATTGGTGAAAATTACGATGATTTCTGTTTGTTTGTCTGAAATGAGACAAAAGGCTTATATTGCATAGGCCACAAAACAGATGTTGATTATGTTTGGTTACCTCCAGTTTTGTCTGGACTTCAAACAGATGACCTGGAAGTGAAAGGTCTTATATCTCATTAATAATAATACAAGCTGTCAAATCCCCCTGACCTAGTGTGTTCCTTAGCACAAGGCAGTAAGCCAATACACTCAGAACACTCCCAAGAAGTCTGGAGAGATGGCTGATCACATTTAGCCCTCAAGCCAGTGTGGACTCGCTACCCGTGCTGGCTCAAAAAGAAGATCAGCTCTTGTTTATCAGTAAGAGAGCTGCTTTTAAGAAGTATTTCTACTGTGAAGTTCAAAGTTGCTAAAAGTTATGGCAGTACTGGGATGCTGCATCTGTCTCAAAATTCCTGGCCCATTTGCCCTGGGGGGGAGGTTCCTTCCAGCTCGAGGCAGATGTCCAAGAAGAAGGGAAGATTCTGTAGTGAAGATTAGGATACAATGAGACTAAAATGCATTAAAAGCAGTTAATGGCTATCCTTGTGTTTATTTGGATGTGTTGCTCAATCTGCTCATACAATGGAATGAATAATATGTATTTATTCTTGTAAGAGTATTGTGAGGCTGTAATTCACCGTAGCTGATGAGGAAGTCAGCTTCTGAGTTGATTGAGCCCATGCAAGTAACCAGATGCCTGCCAAAGCCCTTTGTCTTCCTAAAATAACTCAAAGCATCATATCCTCCTATTTTTATTTCCTTTCTTTCTTTCTAGAAAACACTCTTTCAGAGAGTAGCAAAAGATTCCATCAAGGATCCCTTGCTTGGCTGGGGCATATTTGTTGCTGTCACCAGCTGTATGACAAAATAGATGAAATGTGCTCCAGTTAAGAACATGTATCTTTCAAAAATGTCATTAAGGCTAAATTCTGCCCTCAAACGCACACAAACAAGTCTCAACAAGTGAAAAGAAGCATCTTCACAACAAAGAGAAAGTCTTCCTAAAATGTAAAATTCATAAAACCTGAGTAGATCAACATTTATTTTATTTTTTTAATGACCTATTTTAATGCAAGATCAGTGCTCTAAAAAAAACTCTAACCCAAACAACAAACTTCGTTAAAAGAAAACTGCATATCCACTAGACCGTATTTCCCTGTGAAAATGCAAGCTTACAATATTAGAACACACCCACATAATTTTCATTTTGAAAAAATCATCTACTAAGCAGGAGACAAACTGTTAGCAGATTTACATTCTCAGGACCTTAAGAGAAAAGGTAAGTATTTAGGAGACCTACTGCAGCATTAGGAAATACAAATGGAAAAGGACACGAGTTAGTAATATCAAGTCACTACAGTGGATTTGATTGTATTACCCAGAGATTCACAATATATTAGGAAACTGTTAAAATTGACTGGGCTATCTCAATCATTAATTCTAACAGAGATGTGACTTGCCTCTTGAAGTGAACAGTCTGGGAAGAAAAGGAGCTAAAACTGAAACAGAAACATGTAAAATATTTTAATACATAAATGCTAAAACAAGAACAACGTCTTTTGCTAACTCATACTGTAAGACAGTTTAAATGCTGCTTTTGTTAAAAATTGTGGTGCAAACTCAGAAGTCATAATCCTAAGACCATAATAACATGGAATCAGATTTTCATATTTTATTAAAATGTTACTTAATATAATGAAATCTGACCAACTGCAATTGCAACATATGGAATACTAAGATTATATAATAAAAATATTCAGGCTATAATTATTTAAAAATTCTCCATCCCATATGCAATTTATCAAAGTGAACTTTACATTGATTTGTGCCACATGGTTGATGAAAAACTATAAAGAGTCTCTGGAACAAAAAGTATGTACAGATAACTTTGTACGAACAATCTCAATCTGTTTCAAACTTCCTTTTTTTCAGTTTTAAGTTCACAAATCAAAATATTTTATTATTTATATCCCCTTGGTTAAAAATTTTCAAAAACCCAAGGTCTTGTCTGTTTAAAATGTGCGTTAGTTTCATGGAATAAACAATGCTAAATTGTTTTAGTTAAATGTGGACAACCTTAAATCAATTGAAACCTGGTTTATAAAGATTTTGTTTAATTTCTATCTCTTACTGAGACAATCCAAATCGTTGTAAATCAGGTTTGAATTGATTTAAGCTTTAAAGTTAAATTGGAGGCATATCTGAATATATAAATTCCTATGTGTCATTTCACTGCTAGTAGTAACTAGATATAAATGATGCTGTGCTACACCATAAGCTGATAGATCTCAAAGATTTCCAGATCATGTATACTGAATGTATATAACTCTTTAGAATTAGACAAGAACAGACAGTGTGGCTTCATTGGGACCTGCTCTTCAGAGCCGTCAGAGATTGTTCAAACCTTCTTAGGCAAAAAACCCCACCTTCTTTGCTACTGCTTTTCTTTATTTCAGTCATTGGACTCAAGTTTCAGAGCCAAATTCTATAAAAACTGGGAGAAACAGTGACATCATTGTATGCAAAATTGTGCAAAATCAGCAGTTAAAGAGAGGGTATTGTGGGATTCAGTGGGATTTTTCTCAGTGCAAAATTTATAGAAGACATGTATGGCACTGTGTGTGATCATTAACTCTCAACATCAGGTCCAAAGATAAGTGAGACATGAGTAGCAAAGGCTGCAATTAATCTAATAGTAAAACTGAGATAGTGGAATGTGGACTCTTTTTGAGAAGCTCACAGGTTTTGGTACCATATGGCACCATTATCACATCACCTCACCACACTTGGAAGCAGTTTTCCTGCTCTGTTAGCATTGATAGGGAACACAAGGGCATCCTGTCAATATTTCAGAAGTTAATTTTTTTCACTTTCTGTTATTTCTGCTTTTGCAATGCTGACAATATCTCCCAGTTTTACAGACTGTAAGAGCAAAAATCTAGAATGACTGTGCTGTGTCCTGAAGGAGCAGGGGATGCCATCCTGCAGTGATCTTGAGTAAAAGGATAAATTGCACAGTAATTCTTAAGGACACATTGAAATACTAGGGTTTTTTTTTTGCAGAGTAATGTAGCTATAGGAATTGTATTGCATCAGTGTGTTTGAACAAAATGTCTGTGTTGTGGCATAGAGAAGAACTTTGTATCTGACTGAGATTCTCCAGACTGGGTAAGAATTTTTCATGTTCACTTTACAGTTTTAAACAGCATTTCAATGCAAATGCATATTTCAACCTCTAAACAGCCTTTTGCCTGTATGCATATTTAGTTGGAAGCACTGTTCTTAGATGTAAGAACCTAGCCAAAGCAGTACTGAGCTTTCCCTTCTAAAAGAGAAAGGGAAATGGATCAAATTATCCCACTCATGGTCCTGCTTGATGCACTACTTTATTGACTTTAGACAACAGTGTCTCAGCAGCAGTTAGCTGCAGATTGAGAAAGCAAGCAGAGTGACATATTAACTGTGATAATCATATACTGATGCTTGCTCCCAAATAAAAACATCTATTTTTCCCTCTCTGCTCTGCTCTAGTTCTAAAGTATGAGACTAACTTCCATGTAGGTGGTTGTTGGGGTTTTTTGCCTTTTCATTTTATTGGTTTTTTTTGTTTGTTTGTTTTGCTTTGGTTTTATTTTTATTTTTTAAATCATCTATTCATGATCTTACTTTTGCTACAGATTTTCACTATGGTATCAGAAGAAAGAGCAGGACACAAGATAGCTATTTTAGAAATTCAGTTATGAGGAAAATATCATGATATCACAAAACTTTCCCTTAGTGGAGTAGTTTAATAAAGATTTTCCTAAGTAAATTAATCTAAAAAATTTCATTCTTCTCAGTTTTATCCCATCTGAGAGTGCATTTTCAACTTTCAACACGCCCTTTTTTCCAGAATACTCCCCAGGAAATGTAGTATCACCTCTAAGACAGAGCTGTAACAGAACCTGCTAGAAGACAAATGAAACTGAGATCTCACTGCATTCCTTCACCCAGGAAAGGACCAGAAGGGTTCTCTCGTGCACATTTACAGAGGGTTCATTCCCAGCGCATGTGCTAACTACCAAAGTTCATAGCTTGGTTACAGCTTCATTCTCTCTTAGTCCTTGCTCAAAACAGGGAACTTCTTCTCTCGCTGTGACAGATGGGTTGAGATAGTGCAGACCCCCCTTAATCCATCACTGAGAGAACTGGGTGCCAGCAGGAGGGCAGGTGTCTCTGCACAAGCTGCGTGGCACTTGGGATCAGGCACAAGCACACTCTGACTCACAAAACCCCGACTTGTGGGATGAGTCCGCATTTACATTTTAACTCAAAAAACAAACCAACCCAAAAAGGGAGAGGTTTCACATTGGTATTTACAGACTTTTCAACAGGTCACCCGCACTAATAAAAGCACTTGAGGTATTGCTATTTCTCACATCTCTGCTCAAAGACTGTGCAGTGGGCAAATGCTTTGTAATCAGTGCCCATACCTCAAGGAAGTAGAGAGGAAGTAATAAAATCTGGAATACAAAGAATCTGTTCATACTGCGACTGTATGCTTAGCTGTCAATATTAAGACACTAACCACAAAGATTAAGAACTAACAAGCTTAAAAGAGCCTTTTGACTCATATCTTAGCTCTAATGAAAAGTATAATTACCTGCAAGGTTATCAATCTCTTTCTCCTGGAGCAGGCTAACAGCATCATCATCTCCTTCCAGCATAAGCTCTGTTTCTGCATTCTGATTTACCACAGCTTGACTTCGGAAAGTTTTCTTTGACTTCACTACATCCTCTTCAGTGCCTAAAAAAAAAAGTTACAAATGTTGTGAATTTACCTGAATATTATTTTAAATATAAAACAATGGCAGTCAAGTAGTAAAAGCATTACAGTATAAATCATCTTTATCGAAAAAAAGAAAGAACATTTTCTAAAACTTTACCGAGGTTTACAAAATATGCAGTCCTATTCTGTTTTCTGTCCTGTCCCAAATAAAATACAAACTTTTCCACAAAGACTCCCCTGTTTTTAATAATTGCTATTTACTTTGTGTTCAATGTTGTTCCATTAGTTTTCCACCTGCAACAAATTCAGCAGGCATTTCTTTTGGGTTCCTGGTGCCCTGACTCTGACTGACCTGACAGCACAAGCCACCTACTCTAAATAAAGAAGCTGCTTTCAGGAATCCAAAATCTCTCAGGATTTTTGTCTTTTCAGACAGGAGGGACAGGATGGTGAAGTGGGAGTTGGTTTATCTCGATACACAGTAAAAACAAGGTAGGCTATGCAGAGATTCAGAAAAGACTGAAAAAAGACAAGCATGGTGAGGAAACTTTGGTTCACATCTGTGTATGTTTTTAAGCAACACAATAAAAATGGCAGTATATGGATATGTGCCAATTACCTAAAGGTTTTCATGGATAAAACTCATTCTTCTTGACTACAGTGGGCTTTTTCTATTCAGCCTGATGGTTCCTTATGGCAGGAGATTTAACTTACTGCATTTTGGGAATATCTTACTGGAATTTGCCAGATTTTATTCTTATGATGTAAAAAATAAATCCCAGTGTGGTCAAATGACAGAATCATTATTAGGTTTTATATCATAAATACCTTTCATGTTACTGTTGTAACCTCTTCATAGTATTTCTTTCTTAGCTGGGAAGAGGTCATAAGTTTTATTTTCAGTGCTATGGACTCACAGTAGCTTCAGGCATTTCTATTTTTTTTCTTAAACAAGAAAGCCCTGCATCTTCACCTTGGACCATACAAGATCTGGGCATTGCCACTTCTGTCAATTAAGAAATAAATCCCCTAAACTATCTCACTTATTTTGAAGGATAATTTGGAAATTTGCTTCCTACTAAGCTACAGAATGAGTGTGAAAATAGACAAAACCATGCACATGTGGATTTTGTTTGTCTTCCACAGTGGCTGCATTTCAACAGGATGAAAACTATTATGGCAGATGTAAAATGTTGAGGTAAAATCCAGCAAGACTCAAGGCCCCCTGTTAATACAGGATAACTAAGAGGAATATAGTAAGCAGACAGGTTAGTGGAATGGAATTGATGTATCAGGCAGTTTTTTTCATTACAAGCAGTTGGGAAGATGTTATGATTTTACCTCCTACTCTTATAATTGGCTAGAGTCTTTTAATTAGTTTGTGCACAGGAGAGTCACACCACATAAACAAAAATGCTGGAGGCATATCTTTCTGTGGGTGTGTTTACTCTGTTTGTAAATCACTGTTAACCTGCCACTTCATCACAGGCTGAGGCAACTCATGTTTTTCATGGCCTAGCATTAACCTTTTGGATACTATTGCTATTATCTCAACTGCTGTTTCTGAATCTACATTCTGAAACTCTGAAAAGGTAAAGAGAAACAAGTAAGCAACACCTCATTTTTTTCACCAAGCTCAAAATTAGGGACAGCCTATTTAGTCATCTTGTTTGCTGTTGTCTCCATTAGGACCGTTCTGATAGTGATTAAGACAATGCTACCGTATTTTAATATGCTGTTTTGCTGTGTTCAGTTATTAGGCTGTGATCATTACCTCACTTGCATAGGTTTTTACTTAATTCAACTAACTGTAATTATCTGCCCAATTTAAAACCAGTTCAATTAACTAATTGTTGGAAAATTTTTCAGTATTAGTACAAGTTTTTGGATTTCTTTTTGTTTGGTTGGTTTGGATTTTTTTTTGTTCCTTATTCACAAAAAGAAGCAAGAATGGTAGGAGTTAGGAAAAAAACTGAAAAAAGTAATGTGCTGTAACAGATTTTCAGTTGCATTACATCAGAACTGTTCTGCATGTTAAATCTGTAGATCAGGATCTTGTTACACTTGTGTTTACAGCAAGGGAGTTCAGCATCATTTGACACAATAACTCCTGTTGTAAAGCATGTGACACTAGAGGAGACTGGGCTTGAGATGAGCTAACATGGTGGAGGAAGAAAGCATCAAAACACTGTTCTTCTCCTTTTTGGTAACTCTAATGAGTTTTATGAAAGTTTCTGAGCCTTATAAAATGTGATGATCTTTAAATTAACTAATTGAAAAGTACTAATCTGGAGTAAGAGTCAAGCATTTCTTGACTAATTAATGACAATTCTCTAAAATTATTTACGCATAAAAATACATTTTTAAAATTACCAGGTAGAAAGTCCCAAGCTCCAAATTATTACTAACATTTAAATTGCATCCGAAGAACTTGAAATTTAGGGTATTTTAAATCTCTTGTGATGGGTGTACTGGGTTACAGAAATATTGCCAGACATAGGTGTAAGAAACATGGTAGAGTAGAAGGTATTAAATTAGTTTGGCAAATTTGGAGCTTAGCAACAAGACAAATATATATAAAATCCATTCTGGTTTATAATATTAAAAATGCATTTATTTCTATGAAATATAATAAATAGTTCTTTGTCTTGATGGGACAAAACCCCTCTGGTTTGGCTGTTGTTAAAATTTATCACTCTGTTGAGTGCACCTTAGTTTTGCTGTACTGTACCAAACATTTATCTAAATGAAAGTGTACGGGACCTGGAGTTGCCCTTCAATCACTATATCCTTTATGAATTAGAGTTCCATTTATCAAAATTACAGCAAGAAGAGTAAGGCCTCACAGGGCTGTCTCATTACAAGGCTTGTAAACACTGTCCGTACAAAGAAATGGTTTAACACCTAACAAATCAAAAACTGATTGGGAATAGAATTTATTTGAGATCATCTATCTTCAGAAGACGTGCTGTACTGAGTGCACTTCGTGGCCTTTCTACCCATTCATCAAGAAATTAACAAGCTAATACCACAGACCACCAGATCTCCTTGGATCCTGAAATGTGAAATATGTTTAAAACAGATCTGTCACAGATGTTCTATTTTTACATTTCAAGACGACTTCAAAAAGGTTTTAAAACAAGAGAAACTCTCCAAATAAGAGTAAGAAGAAAAACAACTTGTCTCTTTAAAACAAGACAACAAACTGAATAAAAAATTATATGACATAAAACGATGTCTATTATTGTTAACAGTGATATAAAAAGGAGAAATGAATAAATGAATATTTGATATTTCAGTGTGTTAGAAAAAAACTCAATTTTTTTTTTCCAAAGCTTCAGTAAAATTACTATGAAATTAAATCTGTGGCCAGACCTTTCATTTCAATAGTTTTAGGACACAAGGAGCCTGTGTTTTAAAGGCACAAAATGAAATTGTGTTAAGTCTAATTAGAATATGTTTCAAATCTATTAAAACAAGAAAAAATAAGACAAAACAGGATGTCATTTCAAGAAAGCAATGTTGTGACACTGGAGGGCACAGAACTAGAACTGGCAGATGCTATCGGTTCTTGTCCTTATCAAGTTCCTTCTTAAGGGATATTTTAAGGGATAGACTTAACAGATAGACTGGGATTTGGAAAGGAGCCTTGAAGTAAGCAGCTAAGTATTCCTTAAAACTATATTTTGCAAAGATTTTGAAGGAAATAAGTCACTCAGATTGCACTGAAGTCCAGCTGAAGTTGGTGACTTGCTTTCTTGAAACTTAAAGGCTCTGTCTTAAGCGTATTTCAAGAGAATGTAGGTACAAGACCAGATAAGCTGTTAAAAAATCCCTCTTCCATTACACCTGTTTTAATCTTGATTAGTTTTTAAATGCACATATTACAAACTCTCTTTCTACAGTAATTTCAAGATAACTGAAAGCAGCTCACCTTTAAAAGAAATTAAAGAAACCAACCAACATTCCTCTACAAAACCTCAATATCTGTGGGAAGGTGTGTATTTTATATGTCTGAAAGACTGTATGAGCTGCACAGTAAACTTGTTCAGTATTGCCAAGAATGTACTAATCTCTCTTCTAGTAGCATTACTTTTCCTTAAACAGAAACTATTAAGCAGTCAAAAAAAAAAAAAAAACCACCCCAAAAGAACCACAAAAACAATTACCACAACCCCTCAAAACCTAATAACTTCCCTAATAAGAACAGGACAATCTCATGTTAATTTTCAGCTACAGCTACTAGAAGTATTTAATTAAGGCAATACTTCATGAAACAGGGGTGGGCAGGGTGGGTGTTTTTATTATGTTATCTGAATTTTTGAGTCTCTGTTTTCAACTAAATCAATGAATTCCCTATTGAGTTCTGTAGGTCACAACAGGTTCTAGGGATACAATCTACATTTCAAAGACACTGTAAGGGCCCAGATCCACAAAAACTGTCCCTAAATAAAATCTTAAAACTTGCAGTACACACTGTATTATTGATTAAATTTATGTTTATTTACATATTTCATTAGATATTAAATTAATTATTATGATTTAGTCAAACACAACAAGGGAATTTCCAGTTCTCTTTTATATCCGTTTACTATATATCCAAATACAGTGTTTTATATTCTTTTCTTTCTGCATTTAGTAAAAAATGAGGTTAAAAACATGGTTATTTTTAAGAAAAGTTTGCTTGATAATACTGTAGCCAACAAAAGGAGACTACTGCTTCTTATAAAGTTGTTTCCATAGTTTACTTCAACGAATTACCGATAAGGCAATTTATGTAGTGAGCGCTCTTTGATCTTTGAAGAGAGATGGCAGAATGGAAAGTTAACCTCATTTTAATGTTACCTAAATATACTGACAGGAAATTCTAATGTTTCCAAACATCTGGAAATCTGCTTCATGGGATGGTGTTCTTCTTTTCTATAAGAAACCTTTTTCATATACTGTCTTTTACAGTTTTATGTGGCTTCTAAAGGAGCATTTGACATAAGTAAAGTCTGTTCTCTCTACAGTAAAATGCTGCATTTAATTAAAAACTCTCTTTTATAGTGGCTAAAGTAGAGTTTTTGGGAAGCTTAGCTCTCCTCAGAAAGTTTTAAGGGTAAACTTGCTTTTCACTCCTTACAGACCTTACAGTATGTACTGCACCATAGAACACTGATTTTCTTGCTGAATTTTCATCACATAAGGTAGCTTCCACTACTTTATTAAATAAAGGAATTCAGAATTATTTCCTCACAGGAGGCTACCTGACAGTTCATGATGTGAACCATGAAACTGATTCACAGGTGAAATGTAATTTATCAACAGAGTTTGAAAGAACAAAGCTTTTCCTTAAGAGCAATTTTTTCCTTTATTGCACAAACTGACTTTTACAGGAAGAACGGAGCTTATTTATGGACAAATTTAAAATGTACTGCTATTACCTACATTTTTTGTTCATTCAACACTAATAATAGTTGAAAATACTTAGAAAAAAAGATTTGCTAGATAATCTATCTTCCTGCTTTATGTACTCAAAGAGTTTAAATCCCTGCTTTCATTGCTAATCTTCAGTAACTTGATTAGGCACTGGTACCCTCGCAGCAGTCACAGTTATGGGGAGCAGCTGCCTGGGAGTCTGTAAACTGACCTCTACAAAACCCAGTGAGATTAAATCATTGGCATGGTGACCACTCTATCTCAGCCTTGTATCTTTGCACAGGGCTACAGAGCTAGCCTTCCTCAGGCTGCGCTCACTCCATGGGAAATGTGCACCAGCTACCACTAGCTCTGCTCAAGAGACTGAATTTTGGGCTCTGTGTAGCAGCCCAATGCTGGCACATCACAGCCAGCTCCAATAAGCTGTCCCCACCTGTGTCTGCTGGGGTTGTTATTTAAATTGTAATGTGTTTCTGAAATGGGCAGCTTTGACTGGCATATGATTTAGTTTCCCCAGAGAATCAGAGAAGTGACTGCTGATAAAGGAAAGCTGGTTTTAATAGATTTAATAAAAACCAGAGAAGTCTAAATCACATTTTCATTATTGGGGATCTTTAAAGAAATGAGGAAGAAAAACTCTGAAAATTGCATAGAAATTTAAAATTGCATTTATTTGTATTGGAAATTGCTTCCACCAAAAGTAAAACCAAATCAGATTTTTGTTTTCTATAATGGATAAATACCCGAAAATTTAATCATAGACATTCCATCCATTTTTCTCCAATTTTTATACCTAATATCTGACCAAATGATCTTCCTCATACAAGTAATTTGTAAATAAATACTTAACTGCTTTATATGTTTTCCTTTTTAATATTCTCAGACGTTTTGCACTGTAAAAAGAGACTGACACAGACTATGCCAATGAAGAGATTGAGAATACAGTCAAGGCCAAAATAAACATGTTTCTCAGATGAGGCTGAGGGCTTTTAAAAAAATAAATACTTGTAGTCAAAGTGTTGTCTATTAATAAAAAAGGTCCCTCATAAAAATAAAGGCTGAAGTACCATGTTGGGCACTCTTTTTTTTTTTTTTTTTTTTTGGTTCCCAGATAGGAAAACTGAGATTCAGAGTGGTCACAAAATTAATTCTTAGAAGTTGTCAAAATTGCCATTATATTTATTTGAGATTTCAGGATTTCTGGGAGTATGAGAAGGGATTCTGCACTGATTCAGCACTGACTGTAAACAGCCAGCGGGTACCAGGGTCAGATATTCCCAGTTCAGCAAATGTTCCAATGCATTTCAGGCTCCTGAAAGGCAATCTTCGTTCTGACTGGAGCCAGAGGAAGCCCCTCTAATGGGAACTAAGAACAGTCAAATGTTTATATTTGGATTAAGATGTAGTTTGCCACTGTAACTTGTACACAGAGGAATGGATCCATATTTCATGACTGACAACCTTTACAAATCCGTGATAGTTTGAAGGACAGCATTTTGGCAAATACTGTAGTTTGATTGAGAGCAGAAAGAAACCAAATTCTGCTCTGGATCATTTCAACAGGCAATGATGATACACAAGAAAAATAATTAAGAGCAATATAAATTTCCTAGGTGTGTCTCTAGCCATTTTTAAAAAGTACAGTAGTAGCTGAGAGGAAAATATCTACATCACACCAACAGTTATTGCTCAGTGGAAAGGACATCAAGGACACTTGCAAGTAAGAGAATTGGATCAATATTAACGCGATTTTCATTTCATGCTTCCCCAACTCCAGTAAGCTGACAATATACTCTGATTATGTGAACTGCCTCTGAGTAACATAGAAAAGGTTATTAGACCAAGAGGTGGAAATGGAATGCACTTTTTATATTGACAGGTCTGCTAATAGAGTGTACTGATTTTCAAAGCCATGCAATGTGTTTTCACAATTTGGTTTTGACAGCAAAAAGGAATTTCATTTATTCTTAATTCAAGATATTCACATGTAAACAAAGGTTCCTTAAGACAGGCCACTGAAGAGGGTAACTAAACTATTCCAACATAAAAATTTAATTAATATAGCAAGAAACAAAAAGAGATTGAATTTCAATATGTATGACATGATAATGAAATAATGAAATAAATTTGCTAAACGAGGCATTCTATGCTTTTGACATAGCATCTGATAAAACCTTTTTAAGATGACATAAAAGTGAAAAATATGTCTATGCCACATCTTAATGTTGAGGCCTGGATTATGTCTAGAAAGTTTTAGATTAGTTCCTAAGCACACATTCTCCAGGAAAAAACATGTTCTGACTATCTGCTTGCAGACCCTGAAGCCAGGATCAGTGTTGTCAGACTTCTAAACTGGCACACTCCATGCTGAGGTGCTGCACTCACATATGCTAGCCTTAATTTTTCTTCCTGTTCACAAAAAAAAAATCTAATTGAAAAGGCTAGCAAAGATGAAGCCTTGCAAAGAAATTAAATGCTCTTTGGAAATACAAACATGTGATAATGCAGTGACATGGAAGAAATGGCATGGCATTTCATAAAATTCGATGAAAAGAAAGTGGCAACCCTCTCTATGACAGGGATTTGGAACTACATTATCTTTAAGATCCCTTTCTACTCAAGCCAATCTATTATTCTACAAAATGTGATCTTACCTCCCAAACCAGGGTATTCTACCCCAACATTTCTAACCCTTACCTAATATTTAAAAATAAGAGTCTCCAAAGAATGGGACTGGTCCAAACCTGAATATTTTTAAAAAGAAAATGCATACTAAACTGCAAGTTTTTAATTCTCCCTTTCTGTGGACATGTGTGATTATGTCTTTGCTAGAAGGCTATTTTGCCCCTCATCACTTAAGCTTTTGCTCTCAGATCCAAAAAAGATTGGCTCTTTGGAAACAGCCACTGTACAGAGACATAATAGGACAGCTAAAAAAATCATTCTCTAGTGCAGGTAATGAAGGTGTAGGAAGTAAGTTTAAAAATTTTTAAAAGTAGTCACCATAATTCCAGCAGTTATGTAACCATTTCAATTTCTATCAAAACTACTTATTTACAGAAGAAAGCCTCGACACCTCATGATCAGTGCTTTGAGAGACCCATTTGCCAACATATCTGAAATTAATTTATCTTTCTGGAATGGTAATGTTTTCAAGTGAAACTTTTCTGAGACATAGAGAAGAACCATCTTATGCAGTCTTTACACACACAAAATCTCTTAAACATGACAGAATGTCACATAACATAATGTTTCTTTAAAGGACTGTCAATGTTATGTATAAATAATAAATTTGTCAATATAAAAATGTCATTAGAATGTCTAAATTTACTTTCTAGATTCCAACTGGTTCAGTGTGCAGCACTGTTTTTTTTTTTTATCCGTCCAAAAGCAATTTTGTCCTCATGTAGATAACCACATCTTCAGAACTGGTTTACATATTTTTCATTCAGCAGCTATAAGTAACCAGTGGGAGGAATTGCTTCTATTTCAGCGTAGATCAGTGCCTATAGCAACACCAGACAAAGGGCAGCACCCACAGGACATGCACATTAGTGAGGCTACATTGTGGCTCTAACACTGGGATATTTGTGTTCAGATCTTAGAGCTGCTAAGGGACTACACTCTAGTAGAAGCTAGTAGACAGCACTTCTGTTTGGGCCAGGCTGCTGTAAATCCATAAGCTCCTCCAAGCTAGAAATTATCTATCTAACAATAGCAGTTCTCTATCAAAGTTATCTACCCAGATAGCAATTTTTTATCAAATTAAATCAAAATTTTGCTATTTTCTTGATCTGGAACAGAATTTTATCCTATATTTTTTGTTCTTGCTTTTTGTTTGCTTGTTTTATTTAGTTGGTTGGTTTTTTTAAAATTATTACTTCTTTTTTAATTCTTATTTTAAACAAAAATAGCTGCAGCTGTAGAACATCTTTTTTTCAAGCAGACCAGCAGATGAAGAGTGAAAGAGTAGTAGTACACAAGACATCAGAGATAAAGCAGATTCTGAGGGTCTATTATTAAAACAGCACAATGAGATAAATGAAATGGGCGAACAGTAATCTCTGTCCCAGGTAGAGGGCCCAAGTGTGTATAAAGGAGAGCTAACTCAGAAAAATCCTAGCAGCAGTCAGCAGCAAACAAAAAAGGAGATCATTATTTCATTTCACTTTCCATTAAGCCGCCACGTGGGGTCTGTGACATCTTTCATTGTGCTTCACAAATATTACAAGAGAGCACAAACCTCGCACGCAACTGAAGGGATACTTGCACAATTTCTATGCTTATGTAAAATTTGCAAGCACTAGCAACATTATTTTCCATTTAGATGAGAGATGAGATACTAGTTAGACAATGTGATCAGCTTTTTAAGGGCATAGGATTGAATGAATTGTGCTATTTGGCAAAAGAGACACCAATAAAAGACTTTTTGAGTATTATGCACAGTTCTTTAAGCTGTGAAGGTATATCTATTGTAGATGATGTTCAGGGTGTTACACAAACACACCAGGAGATGTACTCTTTAGGCACATTGTGGGGATAAGAAAAAAGTCATGTCATGATGTAATGCCCATGACATGAAAAAGAAAATTAAACAACTGGAAACATGCATAATATGCTGGCTGATAGAATTCTTAGTAAGGGCTTTTCCTTATCATGCAGATTAGTAGTGTATTTGAGAACTTTTACATAAAATGTATTTGGTTTTTAATGCAGTACTTTCACAAGATGCTTCCTCATCCCTGCCTGTAACTTGCGCCACGCTGCAACTCATAAGAAAAATCCAATTTATTTCATTACACTGGTACTTTTTGTGTGTATTTTTAATTATCACTATAAAATAATGAAACACACAAAATAAATGGCATTGGAGAATTCACTCTACTTGTAAGGATATGGAATAGCCATTGCATATGTACTTAAATCTTCATTTCTTGTGTACAAATCTTACTCTTTACATAAAATGTCTACAAGAATTTTCATGTGATAGAAATAGATTTTACGTGATAAATGTTAAGTAATGCAATGTAAAAAGATGAGTAAAAATACATAAGCATCTTAAAATATATACTGTCTCTGAAAACTAATTCCTTTATTTTCAAAATCTATACATATCAGTTTCCTTTTCTTTGGGAAAGACAAGGAATCATCTATAATAAAGAGAGCACTCTTCTTCTGTTGATTTAACCCTTGCAGGTAGCCCAGAGGCTCACAAAAACCTGAGCCCATTGCCTGAAAGTCTGTCACATCTCCCACTGACCATCAGAAAAAGTGGGACAGTAAAGTCTTTTTAAATATACAGTATGATCTCCTAATTATTCTTATGCAAAGGTTGCAGCACTGCTCAGATAATGTCCCTCCATTTCAGCCATGTGCTTGACATGGTGTCCTTGCCAGGTCTTCAAAAAACACAAATGATGTGTATTTCCACTTACTCACTTACAAAGTGGAGAATGGAATCCTGCAGTTGAAGACATCAAGAATAAAAGTGGAGAAAATTTAGAAAAGGAGTATTTTTTGTTTTTAACTATTGCCAAAGAAGATTTTTAAAATGCTGTTACTCCTTAATACAGAGTTTTAAAGCATAGAAAATACGAGATGAGAAAAGCACATTAAAACTTGAATCCCAAGACCTACATTCACCCAGCTTTGAAAGAGTCTGAAGGATTATTTATAGACTTTCACTGACAGAATCTTTTTCTGAATGTTTCTATGAGATTCACTGAATATTCATGGGTCAAGAACTTCTATTTCTTTGTCAAATAGATATAGAAATGAACAAATAGAACAAATACATTGTTCACATGGGTTTGAAAACATTTCTCATCATAGCAATTTAGTGGGTTTGGTAAATAATTTACTTCCATTTGGCAGAACATACAGATACTGTGTATCCTTTTTACATGAAAATTTAGCTGTGGAAGGGAGAAAAATGCAGCTAGAATTCTAAGACTGACAATGGTTGCAACTTTTAGATCCTTTGCAGGCCAATTTCATGACTCCAGGAACATTCTGGGGACATATACTTTCAGATGAAGAAAGAGGTAGTTATGTTAACTGCTGGTAAAAAGCCAGCAAGTTCTGCAGTAAAATCTATTAGCTCAAACCTATAACAGCAGCTAAAACCCAGGTCATGCCAGATAACCTAAAAATCTCAAAGGAAAGGCATTTGAAACCCAGCACACAGGTTTTGAGGAAAAAGTTTTCATATCCTATTTGGCTCCGTGAAAAACTTGAATTAGAGTCAAGAGAGATATTCTAACATTCAAGAGTTGAGGAAATAATTAGAAAAAAATGACTGTTCAATGAATCTCTACTTAAAAGTTATTATAAAGCTGCCATAAAAATTCCTATGCTAGAAATAACATACAACAGGCAGAAGATATTTAGAGACTGCAAAGTACTGATAGGATGCAATTGCAACTCATTTCCATGACCTAGTCAGAGAACAGAAGCTCAGACACTGCTCAGTACAATTCATCACAGCAGTGTTCAGTACTGTACCTTAGCAAATTCCATTAGCACTGACATCTTGAAGGTGCCTTTCACTACATTACAGTGGGTTTTAAGAAAAAGGGTTAACATAATGGTAGATATATTTATGGTATATATTTAATGAGAATGATTGGGGGGAGTGGGGTGGGAAATGTTATAAAGAAGACCAAGTTAAATCAAATATTTTGGATTTAATTATTCTCACTATTAAGATTTTGCTTTGCAGATCCTTCAGTTAGTACCCAAGGTAAGCTTTTTCCTAGACTTTCTTTAGACAAAACTGTATCTTGCAAATATCATATAAAATATTAAAACTATCGTGTAATATTTTCCTTGAAATCCTGTGAGGATGAAATATTTGGAAGTTTATTTGGAGAAGCAGTGGATGGCACTGTTGGGCTACAATTATAAGGCTATAGATGAAAATCTTAAATTGCTATGCTTAAAAAAAAGATTTTTGTGACTCCTTCAGGCACACAATTCAGACATTAATTCATTCAGAGCACACTGGAAATTTCACAATCAATGTGGAAGTTAGTTCATCTACTGAAAGGAAGTTTGGTAATAGGGGAAGTGTTATTTTAGGTGCTTCAACTGAAGCAGAAATGTCTACATGCTTGTTTCACATGGCAGCAAGATCCCGTTTAGACTAAAGAGCAAAGAGGACTTACTTGGCACATGGAAGCATTGTTATGGGTTAATTTAATTACAGTAGTCTAAAAATGCTTAGCACTGAACATCAAGTATGTGTGTTTTACTGCCCACAAAGTCAATTCTATCTCTTAAAACTGCTCACAACTAATGGTCATCTTGTATTTACTTACAAGTTAAAATTAAATGTGCATGAATGGGGAGAGGGAACAAGGTTTCTTTTTAGTAAAGGGCTTTAGTTCTTCAGTTGCTCTTATGCATTCTTACCTAAGGCATTACTTAAATAAATACCAGTTTGGGAAATTATCTCAGATAAGGGTCACACTGTATTTCCTCAAAGCAAAATATTTTATGATATTGTGGGGCTGTGTGAGACTAATTTTCAGGATAGCGCAACTATCCTGGGGAGGGGGAGGAAAGAAAATTAAAAATATTGTCTTGTCTTATGCAGTCACAACAAACTCAATTTCAGTAATAATGACTATTACACTGAACACGAGCAAATTGACATTAGAACCTGTTCACATCTTCCTTAAGGCGCTGGGAATCACACAGATGGAAAGCAACTCTGTCAAAATGGAGCTGGGGGTGCTGAGGGACACCAGGTTGAACATGAGCTGGCAATGTGCCCTTGCACCAGAGGGGAATGCTATCCTGGGCTGCACTGGGCAAAGTAGGTTGGAGAAGGTAATCCTTCTCCTCTGTTTAGTCTTGGTGAGGTCCCACCTGGATTTCTGCATTCAGTTCTGGGCTCCCCAGTATAAGAGGGACATAGATATTCTTTTATATTTACTTTTGCTACTAAATTGATCCAGGTATTCTGTAGATATTCTTTGTTTGTCTTGAAGAGAGAAGACTCAAGGGGGCCACATAGTTGTGTAAAAATAGTTTTTGGTTTTCAGTATTTCCAAGGATGGAGACCACACAACATCTCTGGACAACCTATCCATTGTCTGACCACCATGAGAGTAAAAAAACAGTTTGTTCCTGTTGCCTTTTATCCTGTTGCTGGCAACTAATGATGTCTGGATCAGTTTAAAAGTAAAAGGAAATGTAAAAGGACCCAACAAAAGAATCTATAAAACTCAACCCTGACAACAAAGCTGTTCATGCAGATATAGTATAAGAAAGCAATATTTCATAGGCAAAACTGAAAACATAATTTGATCTTTAATCTTTTGCACGGTACATATGTAATGCTCTCACTGCTGATACACCTAGGCAAGTAACTGGGTCCTATGCATCTAGTTGGCCTGCTAGCAAAACTCTGATAAATAATGATTCACTACCAGTTGTCTTCAACTTGCCTTCAGTTTTGAATCAGTTACTGAAAAAATACACGTTTCTTACAGTCGGTTCTGAAGTCAGTGTGGTTGAAATTGTTCCGTGCATTTTCAATATGCATAGAGAAAAAGATAAGGTAAAGGATAATGAAGTCTGAGAACTTTATGAAGTTGAGAAAAAGTAAATTAACTCTTTTAGACATACATGATTTATGCAGGAACTTTGACAATCTTGAATTTGTTGCAAAAATGGTAGTATTTTCACCAACAAAAGACACCTTTACATTTTTAGCAATGTCATCAGTGTCAAAAACCTAATATATCGAAGTGTAGAACCTGAAATGCAGGATGGAAATGAAGACTAGCTTTTAGGTGCACATTCAGACTTCCTAGAATAGGGCACTTGATTTTACAGCAAAGTTTCTGAATAGAGATGATGAAATTGGGCATCTCTAGTTCATGAGACATTCTGATTTCTTCAAATGTCTTATCAATTGAAAATGTCAGGTAAGTTTGTAACACACTGGCTTAGCTTTCTAGAACAACATTTGGTGCATAGCTTCTCACCAGTTTCTCTGGCCACTCCTCCCTCTGTCTTGTTCTAACACTGCCTGCAGAAGGCAGGGAGCCCAGCAGCTCCTGAGATGGAACTCAGGAGCTGTGGAAATCAACCTCTTTGGAATTCTCAGCTCTCTGTTCTAGAGCTACAGTTTCTGAAATTTCATCTTGGGGTATTTCTTTAATGTTGAGGACCCTGAAAGAATGGGATCTTCCTTTAGGGCCTCTGGGACACCCAGATGCCCCAGTCCAAAGACAGTTGAATTCCCATGGATTTCAGACCCTCAATTTCATAGCAGGAACAAAACAGCCTTGCTTCAAAGGTAGCTCTTATTTGAAGCTAAATAATCTGGTCCTTCAGCAGCCTGAAGGAATCCTTCCTGCCACTCTTTGAAAGTCCATCAAAATTCATCTGCTGTCATGAAAATAGATTTTAGATTTGAACATTCCAGATTCCCAAACCTGATACTTTTTAATTGTGTTTGTGTAATGAAACTGTATTTCTAGTGACGAGCAAACACAGTATTTGGTGAAACTTAGAGCACTAACAAGTCCCAGAAGGAGCCATACACAGTCTGCTTCAGCTGGAACTGCCCTTGAAATAAGGTTGCTAATTAGATATTCAAACACATATGCAAGTTCAAAAGCCATATGTGGCCATATTGCACATATAAGACATATCTGTGGCTTTGTTTCAAAACCTAAATCCTTTTTTCTTTTTCTTTTTTTTTTTCATTCTAAGCATTTAGGACTTGTCACGCTAATCAGCTTAACAGGCTAAATATTCTTGAGCACATACCCTAGATATATTTGACCAGCTTACACATGTATGTTTAGAATGTGGGCACTGAGTTCATGCTCATTTACTCCAGTGTAGACTAGAAAATGTGGCCTTTCTTGTACTCCCTCTATGTACAAATTGTTTTTGGACCATGATCTTTAAAGAGTGAAGGACCAAATCTTAATAAAGTAACGGTTTTACTCTTAAGTTGACCTTTGTGGACCAGTATGTACCAGGGTGGTACAGTAGTGTCTCATCTATGCTAATCTCCAGTGACTGTAAACTGTTAAAGTGATTAACTAGAAGAGACAGTTCTTTCACCACAAGTACAGAATCCCTGTGAATTGGGTCATATCTGCATATTTCACATATCTATCATAGTAAAATTTGGGGAAGAAAAGTAGGCTGTTTATAATTTATACAGTCTTTTCTTTTTTCTTTCTTTTCCATTACAATTTATTTATTTATATTGAAATTCCATCTAAACTTAGAATAAGAGCTGTTTTAGTTATTGATATTATAAAATTAAAACTCTACTAAAAGTTCCAGGCAATTCAAATTCCATTATAGCTTGCACTTTGGTACTGCAGTGAGTAGCATTCCTTCAACTACACCAAAGGGGGAAATTAATCTGTATTTTGATTTAAGTAAGGATTTAAGTAAAACAAAAGGGCACAACAGAAACAATGTTGAACTAATTGTGTTTGCATTTTAAATCTGGATATGAAAGTAATTTTAACAGATTACAAACAAATCCAATGCCTAATATCAAAATCTTAGAAATGGAGGAGACTAATCCAAAAGGAAAAATACTCTAGTCAATCTCCTGTGAATGCTGCTATGACTGAGATGCAAACAGCCTCAAAGAACAGTAAAGTATAAAGCCATAGGAATCTGTTATAATTTTTCACACAGTTTTATATAGGCATAGAAATATGATATGATTTCTCATCATTTCTTGTCAGTTACTTTGAACATATATTCATATGTACACACATGCTCACACACGTACATTATATTTTTTGAAAAATAGATATCCAAATATGCTTACAAGAGCTGACTAGCAGACTGTAGTTAAACTTCATTGTGGCAGCAATTTTTTGAGAGAATATTATTTGCCAGTAGTAGACAACATTGCATGTTTCCTGTAGGAAGAAGTTACTATAATCTAAAACTAACACTTCTCTTTTTAGGCCTTCAAAATGGAATTTAACATTTGTCTTTTACTTCTCTAAAACAAATATATACATGGTTTTCATTTCCAACACTCTTTCCTTAATGACTGCAAATATAATATAATTACAGTATCCATACATCCAACATCAAATATGATTTAATACTAGAGTAGCTGTAAAGCACTTTTTTATCTCTCAAGGTCATATCTTGATGGCTGCACAAGCTCAGATAAATCAGGTGTTAAGCAGGCACATCTCCAAGGAATCTGATAATTCTCTCATCTGCAATCCTCAGCATATCTTATTATTTACTGCCAAAGAAATGACTGATTAATTTTGTCATCTTTGCTCTGTGATTTTTGCTCAGCTGAAACTGGCTGCCCTCTTCTGCAATGCCTGATCAGACCTATTTAAGTTGATGCCTTTGATCGCAGACACTGAGGAGCTTGCTGACTTAGGCTTTGACTAAACATTCTCCATTGCAATATTTATGCACTGAATCCTAAATGATAATGGACAGCCAATGTAGATAACAAAAACTTGTAAGATGTTTCCACTATTTTACTGATGCTCAAAACAGCTTTACTTGTACTAGTGGTATCAGTCAACATGGAAAATTGAAACAAAAACCCAACAAATCTTGCTTTGATGAATATTTCTCACAAACAAAGCATCTGAGGTCAGGAAATAAAATCTGTTACTGGAAAACTATGCAGTCTGGGGTTTTTTAAAATGCTTAAAATTCTTTCTGTAGTGTGATGTCATGCTCAGTTTTGGAAGCTAGGGGCATTTTACTATCAAACTGTTCCAAACAAAATTATCAAAACAAAATCAATAAAAAAAACAACTACAATGAATGTTAAGCCCTATGGAAAAAAAAATCTGCCTCTAGCTCTTTATTAATCACATTCCAACACCAGAGGCTAGAAGAACATCAAACTGCACCAAATCCTTTTCACATGACAACCTCATAAATTATTCAACTCATTAGTAACACCAAGAGGCATAAAAATAACATCAGTGTTAAGGATGTTTTCTTACAGAGAAAGGTCAGCTAAAAGTTTCAGTATTAAAATCCAAAGGCTTAAGCCTCTGAAAAGTAAATATATCTAGATAGAATCCATGAATACTTTAATGCAAGCTGGTTTAAAATTCCATGTTAATTTTACTACATATATGAAAAGCTAGAATTATTTTTTTAATTCTGAAAACTTCAGTTTATTGTTAATTTTTATGTAACCACTAAATTTGATGTGCACCTGTATACAAACCTGATTTTTAATTTTCCTGTATGGTGAATGCAGTAACAGGTGTTATATACATATAAAGTCCATGGTTTTGGTGATTATTTGCCTTTCAAAAGCAACATAGCAATTAGCACAGTTTTGTACCTGACTCTCATAAAATCTCTATCCTGATATTTTGAAAGAATGTGGAGAAAATAACCATTTGTCAAACATGAAATATCACACACTAATGGGGGAAATGTCTTCTTTAACCCAACTTAAGGACAGTTTATGACTTGAAGTCCTGCACATGATAGCCTTCACCTTTAAGTAAGGATTAAGTTACACTTGCTAGTATAACTGCACACAGAGATATTAATTCATATGTCTAATCTTGTTTGGATCCCAGATATTTGCCTCAACAACCGCAAAGTTGGTGAAAAGTGTAGGTCACACAGAGTTAGCTTTATATCTATCATATTCAGAACTTTTGGCAACATTAGCCTTTGGCTAAACATCAGATGAAAGGTTCAACTTGCTCTGTGAATTATTACTTCAATTTTTTACTCCTAAATGCTAAAGAATCATAGTATTTTCTTTTCAGCACTGTAGATAAAAAAAATAAAAAGAACAGAAAACCATCACAACATTCTTTAAAAAACTCCTGTCTTTGATATGCCAGAGAGGTATTCCAGCTTAAACCCAAGAAATAAATTCTCTTTAGATTTTTGGAGTATTCAGGTTCAGAATGCTGTACAGAAGTCACAAACATATGAAACTTATACATGATATAAAGGAATTTGTAAGCATATTCCTCCTTCCTCTTTTACGCTGTAGCTACATCTCCATGAAAATCGAACATCATCTAATTCTTCAGTTCCTAAGACTGAAGTTTCTGTGTATTCAGTTCACTATTTAAATCACAAGTTATCTTTAAAAATTATTATTGTTAACAAGTTCTTATGCATTTCATGATTTGCAGAAAAAATACTGTTGGCTGAAATTATGCATGCCAGAATAAAGTTTCTGATATTTTAAAATTCCTCATTCACAAAATGTCTCCAATGGAACTATTATGACACATTAGCTTGATGACCTGTTTCATTCAGTCACTCCAGAGAGACAAGTTCAGTTGCTTTTACCAGTGTCTCAAAATTAGCATCTGGGAATGCTAGAGAAGTATAATGTGAATCCCTTGGGGATCAGGGAATTTAACAGCTCACAAGCTCAAATCTTCTGGCTCATTAAAGTGTAAGAATTGAAAGAATTCCTTTTCTAAGAATATGTTTCCGAGGAATTCTCAGCACTGTCCTTGGGAAAGAACGGACATGATTCGCAGGCATTCATGGACATCAAGAAAGCACCATGAGCTATACTTTTAGGCTGAGTTAATACTGACCATATTCCACAGCGGATTTTAGGAGAGCATCAGCGTGCGTAGACCCAAAAGCATTGCGAACAAATCGCCTCCGTCGGCGCAAATCATCTTCCCAGTAATCCAAGCGCCAGAAGTCATGCAGTTGGCTGGAAAATAAAGAGCACACACATCAGCACCTACCACAGCTTGAACTGTATTTACATACATTATAGTATAATTTCACTGCTGCTTTCCCATTTCAGGAATACAATCTTGTAAAAACATGTATTACTAAAACCTGCAATATTCTAGCATTTCTTTACATGCATTTATGTATTATAAACCCCAGCATTGCCTGTCTCAAAATGTTCTGCCTGCTGCTAAAAACATTAATCACGCTGAACCCATTAACAAATGCAGCATCAAATTACAAGTATTAATGGCACAGCTTGCTTTCTTTTACAGTGTTTTTAACAAGGCTTGTAAATCATAGAATGGACCTCAGTGCAAACAGTTTGCAATTTAATGACTATGGTCCCTTAGCAGACCGAACTTAAAAGTATAAAATATTGTCCACTTGAATTTTGTGGAACTATGATTAAACTAATGTGCTGAAATATTCATTGAAATAATTCCCCACTGCCCCTAGCAACCTGAGAAAATTGCAATTTTATTCATTATTAATAACACTGAATTAGAGCAGAAAAAAGTTCCACCATGTGGTAATTGTCTTGGTAAATTATTATTCCAGCACTAACAGAGTACTAGGATGATTTTATAGCTCCCAGCTAATACAAGCCATTAACAACCACAGCCATCTTTGTGTTACATTGCCTTTTTACATTCAAAAGAATATTAACTCCTGTAGAATTATATAAGCCATTGTTAATCTATATGAAAGTCAAAACATACACATATATAATCACCTGGTATTCAGCTTTGGTTCTAAACAACTGACCAGCTCAATTTTCAGACAACTTCTCAACCTTATCGACACAAACCTCCCACTTCTTTTTTATAAGATATTTGGGCAAGGCTGCATTCTAATCCATCAATTTAAAAGCTTCTTGGATCACTAGGAAGAACCCAAACTGTTTGTGGATGCATCCTTATCATCAAATTCATAATTGAACACACTATACTACACTATACTATACTATACTATATTATACAATACTATAAAATTATCCTGCAGACCATGACCTTTCAGACCCTAACTAGGGAACCACTGCTTTAAACCAGTCATTTTCAATCTATCTGTAATACCCTGGAGGTTTGTGATCAAAAGACAAATCAAAAAAAGAAAAAAAAGAGAAAAAGGTTTACAACTCACAAGTACAGGCTACATCTTTGCTGGATTTTCCTAGTTATTACTTCAGCCACTGTTTTCTATATTACCTTCATTTTCAGAAGCTACGTGCTGATAGCCATTTCCAGAGGAAAAGTAGAAATATGCTAACTTAGAACAGACATTTTCATTTTTTACAGTCCACTTAAGCACTTTTTTTAATGCTTTCATTAGTTATTGTCCAACTTCACTCACTGCTATCATGAGACCCGGATCAGCTCTGGAGGGCAGACCACCAAGGGGAGTAGATCTAGCATCCTAGCTTCTAGCCACTCACAAGTTTTCAGAAGCAGCACACCGTAATTTTTAGTCAATGCTGGTGTTTTTTGCATTCTGAATGACATTTTCACTATATGCTTCTTGAGTCTGCATTAAGGTCCTACTTTTATTGCTGCCTTGCAGAACAGGCATTTTACTTATTTACAAGCAGTGAGGAGGCAACTTCAGTAGTTTTTTGAAAGGCGAGAAGCCTTCCTTTTTGAATGCCATTTAAGAGTAAGTCATGATAGAACCAGAGTAAAAATATTAATGAAATCCTTTTAAAAATAAGATTTCTCTGAAATGATGTGTATTGGCAGCAATAAAAAATAAAGACTCTTAGGTTGATAAGAATGACATATGTAAGAATAAAAAACGTAATGAAACTAAGAAATATTCGAAGACTAAAAAACTACATTTTTAATTTGTTCTGTCAGTCTGAAGAATACTGTATATTCTCAGTTTAAAGTAAACCAGACTTTAAAGCCACTATTTTAATGAAGTGTTGAGTATGGAAGTGATGAAATTTTCAGAGGATTAAGTCTATTTTGCAGATCTGAAAAGCATTACAAGTTCACCAGGGACTGAAGCTTGAAATACGTAATAATGGCACAAAATTAAAGTTTTTGAGAAAAAAGAACAGAAACATAATTTCTAATCACAAATTGTATGACTTTTAAAAACAGAACTGAAGTTTCTTCTTACAGTTTTCTACAGAAGTCTATCCCACAATGTCACTACATGTTTCTAGGTACTGAAAGGTGGTATCTCAACCCTAATGAAAAGGTTTCTGAATCTTAACTAGTCGATCTAAGATTTATTTTTGACTCTTTGAGCAACGTCATTAACAAAAAGAAAAGATAATTTTCCTACCCTGTTGTTAGAAAGAAAGCAGATACATCAAAAGATGATGGATCTATACTTACAGATCTATACTTACAGAAAGTCTTGAATGATTGAGTTTCATCATTTGAATGACAGACAGAATAATTTGTGTGATTTTCCTAAAATGTTATATTATTGCATTTCTAGGTTAGATTAAAAATACTAGTAAGTAGAAGACTGTGGCACCAGTTCCAGCCTAAAACTAAGAATTTAACCGGCTTTAGAAGTCCAGTGCTATGGACTGAATCAGTGTTAAAATGTCTAGCCCATGGATTAGAGTACTTTAGATATACTTATTTTCTAATCCTGTGGATATTACTCAGGCTGTAAGATTTTTCAGGAATTAAGGTAGCTATTAGGTAGTTCTAAATGATGGCTGTAAATTAAGCAGAACTATATTTTCTAATGCTGTACTAGGCACAAGTCAGTCCTAGAAGAGAGCATGTCTGTAAATCACCCATATCTCTTTCTGCCACAATGACTTTTTCCCAGAAGTGACTTGACTAAATCAAGTAATTTTAGTAATTTATTTCTGTGACAAGTACAATATTTCAATAGGCTTTACTTTTCTTAATAATGTATATTATTAATAATCCTTATTTCCACAGTCAACTAGATTACATGCAATTTCTCATTCCTCTATATCTTATACCAGTCAAGTGACATTTTGAATCAGGCTTGTTTGAATGAAGAAGTGCATATTAAGCACAATGTAATGAATTTTTTTTTAAGAACTAAAAGTTTACAGCATCATTTATGAGCTACTTCTAAAGACTTTTCCTAAAATACATCTATATCCCTTTAACTGAACAGTTATTTAAAATACAGCCTAAAACACACGACCCAAAGAACTCTGCATTATGAGTTTAGCTGTCAAAGATAATTTCCTTACAAACTACAGTATAATCCAATATAAACCTTTCTCATCATAATGAGGACTGGCATGAAACTAGTAATACTACAAAGCTACTAACAATGAAAAAAATTATTTTGAATGGTGTGTGTGTTGCAACTTAATCCCAGATTTCAGACATGCAGTATTTCATATAGTTAATACAAAGAAAGTACATTTTTAATGGAACAAGAACTATTGTGCTACATACTGGAGGATAAAAAATTTTATTTCACTGCCACTGTCATCATTGGTGCCAACTTAACAGCTCGATGTGCCTGTTCTCCTGCTTCAAATAAATTTTTCTTGGCCAGCATGGGATGGAAAGGCAAAGCGGTGCTATGCTGCCCTGGGTAGCCAAGCTGGACTTCAACAAGTTAGAGCGAACAGCTTTGAAGTCTCATAAATGCAGGTTGCTCTAAAACTCAGATCTGCCCAGAATTCTGCAAATTATTCTTTACTGCCACACCACACACACCTTCCATGTATATGGGGACAAAGATTATTGAGACAGACAACAGTGTTTCAGGAAGCTCAATTACCCTCTCAGAGGAGAAACTGTGGAGTGGTCTGCCACCAAAACAATTAAGAGGAATATCAAGTTAGCCTGCACAGCAAAGTCCTCCCTGCCTTTTCACATCTCCATAGCTTGAGCATTTAAAAGACAACTTTTGAAAAGATTTTCTGTTAACTCCTATGGCCATAGCTGCAATGAAGTGCATGGGAAGGGTTTTTTCTTGGACTTATGAATACTAGCTGTCCTCAACAGCTGTCTTTGTCCATCCTGTGGGCATTCAGCATCTGTGACAGCACCTGCATGGCTGTGAAACCCAGTCCGTGTTCATGTACAAGGTGCAGTTTGCTACATGTCACCTACAGCTACAGCAACTAGTGGCAAACATAAACAGTGGAGAGTAGCAGTACACATGCCCATAAAAGATCCTCAGACTGCAGCCCAAAGGATGGGCTACCAGATGGAAGAGATTAAGTTTGAATATATTAATGAAGAGGAACAAGCCCGCAGGCATGGGGGAAGGGGAAAAAGTTGTTTTGAAAAAGAGGTGGGTCACATAACTGGAAGGATCTCAGAGAATCCATAGTCTTTGTAATACTGGGAAAATACTAGAAAAGGCAAAGAATTGATGATCTATAATTTCAAGAATTAGTCCTGGTTGCTTTTATGTGACATATTTTGAAAAAGAAAAATTATTCTTTTCACAGTGTGGAATTATGACTGTGTTTTCAGAAATGAGGGAAAAATATGTATATTTGGAAAGTATAAAGCATTCCCTTACTGCAGAAAATTAATGACATTAAAAAAAAAAAAGTATGTAAAAGAAAACCAGAAGAACAAGAAACACAAAAATACTTATGCAATATTTGCAGCAGTTAAAGCCAAAATAAAAACCTATTTGCCCTAAGATCCAAGTAGCAGAAGTATTCTGTAACAACAAAGGAACAAATAAGGTTCAGAAGTGGTGTTGCAATAGATTCAGTAACTGTAAATAATATTAAAAACTGGAAATATTAACACAGGGAATAAAGATGCAATGGATCTGAGAAACAACTAATGTCATGAAAATTGAAGAAGATGGTAAAAGAGGGGAAGAGTTTCCACTTGGACTTTGAAATAAGGATGAAATAGAGCACAGAGAAACTCTAACAGCAAACACTGCTACTGATCATCAGAATAGGAGCAGAGGAGTCACCTTTGAAAAGCAGAAAGAGAACCGCCAACAGTTTCTCTCCTATGATCATGTTACTAATGGTCTTGCATTAATAATGAAGGACAAAGCTAAGACAACAGAGAATTTGCTACAAATGAAAGAGAAAAAACTATCAGGAGATGACTAATGATTAAAGATCCACAAATTTATGGAGAAGAACTTTCTAAGAACCAGTTTTTTCCTTGTCAGAAAGGAGGGAGTGATTTATGTGGCTTTTATTTTCTTCTTGAGGCACTGGGAAAAGGTGTTTTTAATACACACTCTTAATGAAGATTTCCAGCTCCTAAAACTTCTGGGTCTTAATTTTGGTGAAAAAACTGAAGACACATCAAAAGCTGAAAACAGAAATCTCTCAATTTGAATTAACCTCCAGATAGATGAATTGTTAGAAAGGAGAGTAATGTCAGTAGATGTGAAAGGGAGGCTGCGACAACAGAGATGTTCATTTTAGTTATGGTGCTACTTAAACCACAAGCTTCTAAGGCAGTAACATCCCAAGATTGTGGACTTTAGTGTTTTGCATAGAGCCTGAAGGAACAAACTCACGATGAATACACAAACAAAAAAGGACTAACAGTTTACTGATTGCTTAGATTTTTTATAAAGCTTAGTTTTTCAGAATGAGTTGTTCACTCTGGAATGGCTGCTATATTATTAAATAGTAGTAAACTTCTACCAAGAAGTAGCAGTTGTAGGGAAATAAGACTAACCATGCATAAAGCTATAAATAGGGGAAAAAATAGAGAGCAAAAAAGCCACAATAGAAGTGGCAATAACTCAAATGTCTACAAAGTAAAACTAAAGATAAGTAGAAATTTTTAAATCGTTGAATTGTTTTATGATAAAATATAAATTTAAAGTAATGAGAGAGAAGTTTGGTAAATCTATCCAAATACTAAAGAACAATAGTAGGACACCACATGCAGTACAGCTAAATGAAGCAATACAGTTTCCTAAAGTTATAGATGTGGCTCCTTTTACTTAATCCAATGGCATTGAATGAACAACTGCAGCAACTTAAAAAGCAGATACATAAATTGTCAGTGTTTGACTAACCAGAATCACAAAGGGCTTTTTAATAACAAAATATGAGTAATAACTGAATGCAATTGCACCAGATTCTAGAGATAATAAATTGTAAACTTAGAAACACTAAAATGAAATAAAATTTAGGGTTAAAATTAAGACATAGAGGATAATATTGGGAAAAAATGGAAAAGGAAGTGTTTGGAACAATATTCTGGTTTAACTTAGATTTCTGGTTTGGAACTTTAATTCTGTTTCAGAATGTGGTTTGCCGCCACTCCAAACAAACAGGAAACGAAACACCCAGAGTCCAAAAAAACATTTTATAGTTTTAGATAAAGGAAAATTTGGGTAAAAATCCCTTTTGGAAAATATCTTGAAAGAACTTGGAGTGGTTTAGGACATTTTTATTTTTAATGCATATTTTGTTATATCATGCTATCTCAGTACAATGAGTTGTTTTTTTGCCTTTTCTGGAGAGAAATTGAGAAAAACCCTAAAACACAACAATCTCTTTTCCCATTGAATTCTGAATGACAATAATACCACTGCATTAAGGAACTCCAGTAAACAAAGCTGGAGGTTGTTTTTAATGTCACCCCCATACAGCCTACATCAGCACAATGCAGAAGTCCTGAGATTTTGCAAATGCACTAATGAAGCAGCCAATTTTTACAAGAAAAATAAGTTACTCTGTATTTCAAGATTTGATGTATCATGTTAAACATACATCTAGTGACACCATGGTCTGAGTGTATCTAAAATATTCTCAGCATTTATGACTTGCCTGCAATTCTAGAAGACCTAAACAGTAGCTAAAATTTTGTTCAGTTAGGATTAGTGTGGTTGGACAAATGAAAAATAGTCCCCAGATTTCCAAGTGAGCACCCACAGTAAAAGAGCTTGCTGAAGCTCTTGAAAACTTTGGTGCCTCATTGGCTTCCTTAAAGGTCAAACACTAAAGGTACAGACTTGTAAGCAGGGATAACACATGTGACTGCTGATGAGGATGCTGTCCCAGCAGTCTGCTCCATTCCAGATGCACAGATTAAGGTGTCTGAGACTCTTGTGAAGGAACTACTGAAGAATCTACTGAGCATACAAATTACAGTCCAGTTTCAGGACAAACCAGCAATGACTTGTCAAAAAATCTAGAGTTTCACTTTTAACAGAAACAGCGTGGTTGAGACAGACAGCTAGAACTTGTTATCTCATTAGTTACTCCTGTTTGTAAGTCACAGCCTGAAGGTTATGGAATCCAGGAACAGAAATTTTGTCTCTCAAAGTCTTTAATCAGAAAAAAGAGAAAATGTTTTATCTAAATATTTTAAAAGCATTATTCTAAAGCTAAGAGATACAGCTTTATTTTAAATATATATATACTATTTCTTAAAAATCCATAATGAATTACTGTTTCAAACCTTTATAAATTATTCAAACTGCAACTGTTTAAAGACAGCTAACTTATTAAGGTGGCATTGAGATGAAATAATTAGCTTCCTTGAGGCCTAACAACAAACAGCAACAGTAATCAAAATCTAATAAATAAATAATAAAGTTTTACTGAGGCAATTGTTTCAATTTCCATCATGCACAGCTGTTTATTAAAATGAAAGTCAAATAATACACTATTTTAAAAGAATTATTATTTTTGCATAATGCCAATTCAAGCATGGTAATTGGAAGTATTTGAACTCAAAATTTAGAGAAGCCTGAAGTTTTACATCTCCTGCAAGTTTTTTGGTCCAGATTTATTTTTCCTCTATCATCCAGAAGTATAGTATAAGTTAAGAGAATGCACATATCTAGCTTTAACCTAATATTGTTCTTAAGAACTGAAACAAAGACAAGATGGCCCAATTAGTGGATATGCCTTGTCTGCTGTATAAACTATCCCCAAATATAGCTTATATTGATGAAATAAACATTTGCCAAGGGGCATAGCTATGAATGCTATAGAATTTTTAATAGAGACCATGTTTATAATACTGTGAAATAAATACTGAAGCAATCTTAACTTTAATCTTTTTTGTTCCTGAGAATTTTTGTGAGAGCTAAAAAGCTAGTTTGGCAAGCAAATCAAAACTTTTCTATTTATACTTTATTTTTGACAGTCAAGAGGTTCTTCAGAAGTATAGAAACAGTCTTCAATAAAACATCCCAAAATATATCAGCACGACCTAATGATTTATTTTGGGCTCTGAAAATATTACACAAGAAGAAGCAGACATGACACTGAAAAAAAAAAAAAGATGTCACCGAATTATAACTTCCTTGTTTCCTGTCTTGAAATCAAATTGCTATTTTTGTGGGTTCTGAAAAACAAGTAGGACATACTCTAAAGAATTTTTGCACACAAAATATTTAGCAATCCATTACTCTGGATATACTTTTTAATGTTTTCCTTCCTTTTAGCTATTTAATCTGTTACAGAATTCTGTGTGACAATCATGAGGTACAGATGCTTTTTCCCTTGTCTGTAGCACAAATCTGTGACATGACCATGCTTATCTTCTGCATTTTTCATGCACATTCATTGTTTAGTTTCTATTGTATAGTAAGTATGACTCCCTATAGGAATATGCTTTACAAATATATTGCAGAATGTGTATTTGGCTATATTTGGGTGTATGTTCTTAAATGAATACTACAGGTAAAGAAAAATCAGCATCAGCAGTTTAGTGTATTTAAACAACCCTCCTCCACTTTTCTGTGTGGAATCACCACGAGGAATTACAATCCTCAACCTTGCTAATTAAACGAGTTTTATGTTTTACATGTTCATTGCAGGTTGTTGGTTTGGGATTTTTTTTTGAGACTTTATTACTTTAGTTTGTATGGAAGATGAAAAATGAGAAAGGAGTTCAAAGTCATCTATTATTTCACCAGAAAGGAAAGCTTACTGACTGATTCAGTACTGAATCGAAGGGGAAGGAATATATACCCGGGAACAGAAGGATGTGCTGCTCCCCTTCAGAGCACGGGTAGCCAAATTTCCTGAACCAAGAAAGCAAAAATCAAAATCTTCACACAACTGTGAAATGCAAACTAGGAGCTGAGAAAAGACAAAACTCTAAGAGTAGTTCAAAAGTGGGACAAAGTGAGACAAAATGGAGCTGGACTCAGTCTATACCTGGTTTTGAAGGTAATTTGGTGATATCATATTTTGGTTTACTTTCTCTGAGCTGTGAATCTGGAAAACTCAGAATACTTTGTGTCAAAACTCTGGTGACACATGTCCTTGGAAACAGTTCATCTTCAAGTGTTGAAAAATTGCATATGACTCAAGAACCATGGCACCGGTCATGTCAGGCTCAGAGATTCTCCAAATTCTAGTGACCAACTTGGGTGAAAATATAGTTTGCTCTCTTTGTTCTTCACCAACTTCATTCTTTTGTAACCTCTAGATTCTTTCAGCTGGTCCAGGTCTCCCCTGGGTAGCTCAATAGTCATAAGGTTTGAAGATGCTGTGAAGATCACCTTATCTTTGAAAACTGCTTTTTCTACAGGGACCAAATTTCCTGTGACCTCATAGAATTTATTTTCCTTTCTTGCAATCTGGGAGACACAGTTCAACTACTGAGAAGTTAATACTAGCAATTAACAGTTGTAATTTACTGGAAGATTAAGGTTGTCAAATTATGCCAAATGATAGCCGAGTTGAGTTTCTTTTATCTAACTTAAGATGTCAACATTATTGACATTCAACTGATCAACCCAAGCCCATTCCACAGGCAATGGAGAGAATTAGTTTCACCTTGGGAAATGTTGGGTGATAGGATAGGAATCCTAGTGCTCTCGTATCAAGTAACCAAGGTCTCAACACTACAGAAAGTAAAAAACATGGGTTTCTCATGAAAAAATCTGCTAAGGTTTGTGTGAATTGTCGAGGGAAGGATCATGTCAGAGAACTCGCACAACTGAGTGAAATCCAAGAGGCAGGATGCAGAAAATGTAGAATTATAGGCTATATGGGTCCTGTTAAATGAGAGAAATGGAGAATGTGCTTGACTGACTTATCCCAGTATTATATTACTACATGTAAAAGCAACAGGGAGGTATCTTTTCATCGCCTGATTGACCTGATAAAGGGAATCCTGAAAGATGAAACAGGCAACAGCTACAGAAATCATCTTTGTGTAAATTTATTTAAAAATTATTCAAAATTCCACTTTTAAAGAATGGGCTTATGATTTTATTGCTAGACAACAGAAATGGGGAATCAGAGGGTCAGCATTCAAAATCCCCAGATTCAGACTGCAAATGCCTTATTTGAACTGATAGCAAATAATGAACATAAATTATAGAAATTCAGGAAACTAAAGCTATATAAATTCAAGCAATAAAAAAAGGCTGACACTCTCAAAAATCAGACTATATTATTAAAGCAATTAAGAAAGTCTAACAGTTAAACACAAAACCAGAATACTCTTTATTATGTACAGTTCAAAATAAAATATCAGGACTATTATTTTGGAGAGACTGAATCTCTGGGGTAGTATATAACCATTTTTATGGAAGAAATATAACTTTTTAGGCCAAATTATAAAAAGAAGTATGAGTCTGTTAAGTATATGCCTATATGAAATCCCATTAAAGTCAACATAATATTTAAAATTAGATATGTTTTGGGACCTTTTCTAGAGGCTTAATTCCACCAAAATCAGAAAAAAATGTTTTATCCTGATGGTTGAATATCAATGCATTTTTCTGTACCACAGATTGAAAAATGATTGGCAAAGATATATAGAAATTGCTGTTTATTACGTTAAAATAGGACTTTAGTTGAGGTTATATTGTTAACTTTTTTCCTTCTCTTTTTTTAAGAAGCAAACTACCAAACACAAAAGACAAACAGTGAAAAGCTTCCGAGACACCAAGTAAGAAATTGATTGAATTGACACCAGTGTGAAGAGCTGCTAAACCACTCTGAAACATTATTAATCTTTTTTACAGAAAATAAATGTAGATTTTATTCTCATCTCCTGCCTTAAAGGACTCCTAATTAAATTTATAGGTCTTGTACAGTTCTAGAATAGCTTCTGCCTAGTATATCAGACTTTATTTAAGAAACCAAAGCAACCTGCGACTAGGCAAGTTAATACACATACCAGGCCTGTTCCCTGTATTGCTCAATAGCTATGCTATTTTCTTCCTAGTGTATAAGTGAACTAGCAAAAGGCTCCTTGTCCTATCAGCAGAGAAAAAAAAATAGTTCAGTTCTTTCCTCTATATTGTTTTGCTGACGTATATTTATAGAACACAACCTTCCATGAGTCTTTCTTTTCTGAAACCATCTAAATCAAGTTGCTTTAGTCATATTCATATTATCATTGACTTGAAGCATCCTTGTCTTTCTGTTGATATTCTGCAGTTACTGATGTGGGTCCAAATTGCACATACAAACTAAGTTACAAAGTATACCAGATCTACTCTTATTCTAACAGCGATATTCTCCCATGGAGTAGTAAAGCTGAATTATGGACCAACAACTCTTTCTAGTTTAACGTTTAATCTTTCTAAAGTTTCTTGTATGGTTTTTGGGGGGAAAAAAGGCGCGCACAAAAATGTGTTCCCATTCACAGGACATAGAGTCTGCTTCAATTTATCTTATCCCTTGAAAAATATATGTAATACTTCCTTTATTTAGCTTCAGGGAGACCTTTGGAAAATGACACTGCACCATGATACATATGTAAAATGCTATGAAAATACTCCAGCTTTACCCTCCACCACGCTTACAACTCTGTTATGAATTAATTCCTGAGAGGAACCCAAACAAGCAGTATAGCTCAACAGATAATAATGAATAAAACCACCATTAACAACAACTCCAGTGTGCCTCTGACTGTCATGATTTAGTAAGCAGCAAGAAGCCAGTATGATTCAGAACTTATTTCCTACCAGTAAGCATATCACTTGCCAAAATTTATTTACTTGATAGAGTCTTGGTGCTTTCTGACCAGCCTTTGACCAGCAGCAGGAGTGTTGTTCCTTGCACAACATAACCCTCTTTGCTGATAACATAAACATCTGCACAGGCCTCAGCATGGCTGACATGGTAGAAAAGAAACACATTAAAAATCTCACAGTTAAGGAAACATGAAGTCCAGAACTGACTCTTCTCAGACACTGATTTACTTGATTTTTATTGGTCACCACTTAATAGCCACAAATGCCTTAGGGTCTACTCTGCCCTCATGCAAATGGCTGATGGCATGAAACCATTCAGTCTGCCTTCAGAGCAGATTCACAAGAAACACTGGAAACTCAAAGCACAAGCTAAAAAAGGAAACATTATGGAGGATTGTTAGTTGAGTTGCTAATAGCTCTTTTATTTATAATACCTAGTGTTTTCACTACAAATCTTTATAAAAACTATTTAGTGAACATCTGCCTGCAACAGGCCATTGAAATTAAGCAGGAAGAAAGTAATCAGGTCAAATCATTGCTCTTTCTGATATTAAATACTTTCCTGGTGTGAGATAAAAAAATTGAAAACAATAAAATCTGGGTTCTACTTTTGCTCTGAAGGAGAATATTGGCAGCATACAAAAAAATAGTGTAGTACTGTCTCAATATTTCTAGAGCCCCAGCAGACTTGGCACTAGGACTATACAGAAATTTGTAGAAAGATGAAGAGAATCTCTCCTTGTTTTGAGAAGTCTTACTTGCTAGATTAATTTTTTGCCCAAGAGTGCTCAAGGTGTATGCATGAGGGGAGAATCATGTTCAGTCTTCCTAATTTTTGCAAGCAAAAAAAAGTAATATTTGCAAGCAAAGTTCTTTTTAATTTGCACATTGTGTATCAAAAAATAAAGGAGCCCCCATTCGTCACTGTTAAATACACATACACCCTAAATGCCAACATCCAAAGGCATGAGAATGCCATTCACTATATAACATTATGAGTGCAATTGTCTGGTGATACTCTCAAAGCCTGTGACAACAAAACAAAATTATTTTTTGCAGGCTTTGCCAACAAAGTGTTTCTCTCTCAAACATACACACAAATATTTGTTCCTAGACCATTGCAACTGATTCTATTTGAGAGTAAATACAACAATACAAGAAAAGCTATGATGGACAGAGCATGCTTCCCCCATGAATCACAAAAGTTTTGTGGAATGGAACACTGTCAGCCTTTTCTGACAATGCTAGCTCAATTTAAACTAGTAAAACATTAATTGGAATGGGGAATGAAAGGGCTAAACATAGAATTACAATCTGGCTCAGACACAGGCTCATCTTTACAACATTGCTCCAATTCTTTATGTTTTTCCCCTTTTGAAAACATTGAATCAGTGAGGAAGGTTTAGTCATTCCCGGCTGGCTTCCTTTTGGCAATAAAGCCACAACCTGGCTGGCACATTACAGATGCAGGAAGGAGGGTGGGTGGGAATGAGACAGAAACAAGTACATATGTGTATCATTCTCTTCCCTCTGACTATTACACAAAGTAAAATAGCTCCAGCTGGAAAGATTAACAGAGACCTGCTCCAGAATAAGCTACAGCCTGCTAGAGGAGCCTCCAGGAAGGAGAAAAAGACAATTTTGGAGCCCTGCAGCTAAAGAACAGAGACATAACTGAGAAGACAGTGATCTTTAATATTATAAATGGCACCAAGATGGTGAGTTGACAACAAGGACTCACAATTTCCCATAAGAAAAGACCTAGATAGAACACAGAGTTTTCAAGCAACAAGTTCAAAACAAATGGTGGTGCACTTTGTGTGAATTTTTCACATGTAATACTCAAGGGTATGAGGTATAGGGTACTCAGCACTATGCCATATCGTGGTCAGCAGAAGTTGAAATCAGTTCATAAAAGGATAAGACATTTCCTTTCACAGATGGGAAAAAACCCACCAGAAGTTATTAAACTCAAGGATACCACCTCTGGCTCAGGAAGTCCCCAAGCTACAATTTGCTGAAAGCTGGGAGGATATGCTGGAGGAGTGTCATGGTAAAGTCACCTGGGGAAATACTACACCCCTCCCCAGGCCTCCTCTGCTGGCAGCTGACAAATATTGGAGTAGCAGACTTGTAATCCTATTCTTGCCATTTGCTGTTATATGGTTTTTCACCGCTATTTTGGGGTTGATTGCCCACTGCCATTAAATAGCCCCACGTCAACTAGGTTTGAGTCAATTGACTTTCTTTCCCAGCTTAACAGCAGTACTAAGTAACTCATGCCATTGCTCAGCTAACCAGTGTAGGACAGAACGCTTTCAGCAGGAGGATTTAGGCTTTCTAATTATTCTTCAGGAGAAGATAGAAGGTTTCACACAAAGGATAAGACATTCTTACACATACTACAAAATTCACAGGTCTTGAAATATAAAATAGTTTCTAATATAAGACTCCCTAAGCTTATGAGTTCTTAATTTTTTCCAATGTCATCTAGTTCTTACATTCACAGCCAGGTTACAAGTATTATTCTGTAACATTTGAATAAGTTGACTATTTTATAATCTTAACATTTATTCTTTCTGAGTAAGTGCAGTGAATGCAACTGTATGCTGTTAAGTCTGGGAAATTGATATACACATAAAAGAAAGTCACCAGGTTTCATCAATATTATGGTATTTTGCTAGTATAAAAGAGAAATCAACCTAGCTGCACTTCAAATGATGTAATATAGAATACACAATTTCTTTCACATATTTTCTGATAGAAAATACCCCTTTTTGTTGCCATTTTTAAAATGGAGATATGAATAAAATTGCAAAGCATCTGTGTCAGGCAGTACACTTTCTGTGATATGTATAGTGTAAGAACACTTTGGAAGAAATGTCTTTAACAATTAAACTGCATAGGACTAGACTGCAATGAAAATGTTACAAGAAAATACCTTCAGAATTTGAAAAGGGACTTCTATAGTATGTAACTGAAAATTGTGAAACACAAAGAAATGTAAAGTTAAACAAAAGGAAAAAATTAGTATGCTTAAGGCAGCATTTGATCCATTTAAAAACTACCACTTTATCTGTTCTCTTTTCCTTTGCAAAATCCAATAAACTGCCATTATATTCCTTTTAAATGGTTCCATTACAAGGATTCTATAACAACAGACTAATCTCTTGATAATTATAATAAATGCCTGTAATCAAAGCAGGAACCACTTAAAATAAGGAGAAAGGCTGTTTTCCATCAAACTCATTGTAGTTCTGTGACCTTTGGAGCATTAAGCTACATCATACGCTGCCACCTCTAACTGCAACATAGTTTTCCTACCAATCTTGCTCAAATAAAAATAAAAAGGACGCAAGATCAATGGAAATGTGGATTGACACATGGTAAGAATTCTTACTTTCCAGCTCTGAGCCTTGTAGAACATAAAAACCTCAATTCGCAAGATTCCAAAGGCTCAAAGCTGGCAGGATTCAGGCAGCAGCTCTTTCACGGGCTTCTCTTCAGGAGGGAAGGGGGAAAGACCAGACTGGTATTTTAAAAGATCATGCTATGGCAATGTGAGCTGTATATCACTACTAATGCTTAAGAAAGTATTACTTTTCAGAAAGAAAGGACATTTTATCACAAAACTTGATATCGTATTCACATGAACAAACAATGTTTTCCAGAGATCATTTAAGAAACTGAAGGCTGATAAAATTACGGGAAATGACTATATATGATCAGAATGGCTTTCATCTGCATTTTGTTAGACCCAGCATTGATTTCACTTTTCAGCTGTGAACAGCAAGAGGCCAGCTGTGGCCAAGGGAGAGAGCAAGCAATGAACCAGGGTCACAATAGAGGCTGAGTTGTCAGAAAATTTAACACTTTTAACGACTAAATCTCAGCAAAAAAATCTTCGAGTTACAACCACTTGAAAATTATATCCAGCGGGTCCTACAAACTGTCAGAGAATAGAAGATTTAATTTATGACAAAGTAAAACCTTTGAACTCTAGTTATGTGAATAAACAGCATTATAAGGGGAAAACAAACAAAGCAAGGAAAATATAAAATACATTGCCTTCAAGGCAGAAACAACTACATTTTACTTCCTATTCCCAGATGTGTTAAGGGGAAATTTATGACAGCATACTGAAAAGCAAAATTCCCATTGTGAAACCCTTCACATTTATTTAACTAAGCACAATCATTGAAAATGACCTTTATCCAAACCCTTCACAGCTGTCTTAAAATGATCTAAAACTATTGTCAGATTTTCTTTAACTAACATTACTTAACAAAAAGTCATTACCCCAGGGCCATATTACACTACTGGCAAGTAAACACAAATCCATTTTAAACAACATGATACGAAGTTTTAATGAAATATTGATAACAAATTGAAAACTCCCCATTAAAAAGGTGTCAAACAATACAAATCATCTTAGTTTTCTGTTCTAGCAATAAATACGATTTCCCTATTTCTGATAAGATATTTATCATCTATTAGAGATGCATATAAAGAGAAATATGGCTACTGCTTAAAAAAATATTACATTTGAAACTGTTATTAAATGAGGTGTCAAAATTTTTTTAAATGAAACTGTTCTAGCAGCATGTAGTGAAAAAAATATCATCATCTGTTCTCCAAAGACAGCACATCCAGAGTGTACATTACTCTATAAAATTAAAGGGCTACTGACAATAAATTCATATGGCAGTTTTCATTGCAGTACACTAATAATTTAACAGTGCATTAATAACATTTGGTTCCAAGACCTAAAAAGCACTGTGTCAAAACGATGAACACCTTAATATTTCTTCCTTTTTTTTTTTTTTTTTTTTTTTTTTTTTTTTTTTTTACATGTATACTAAACATTAAGATTAAAACATTGTTGCAGGAGCTGGCCTCCTGCAGGTCAAGGTCAACTGACAGGGATTAGGTGAAAAAAAAAATTAATCAAAACTTGTGGATTCAGAACAGAACAACTTTGCTTTTAAAATAATAGTATAAAGCCACATATAAAGTGGGTGCACGCTGTGGGAAGGGGAGGAGAGGACTGCATTAAGGGGCTGGTTAGTTCAGTAAATCATGGCTTTAAGATAAAGATGATTACGGCAGTTCCTTGGTGTGAGAGGAGAAGGGTACAGGAGGTTCATTTCACCACCAAGCAATTATGCTGACCCAGAGTGTTACCATTTATCATGGCTGAAAGATGACACTCACTGTTAGCCAAGGGAAACTGCTAGTCAAATGCTTCCATCTAGATCAATACACACCACATTTTTCTACAGCCAGAAGTAATTATACAACAGCAAACTTCACAATCAATACCCACTCGAGCTAACTTCTATTCTGCTGTACAGACATGAAGGTATGGCACTGTTAACTGCCACTGAGAACTACTGCATGTGACCCAAATTAAAGGGTTTACCCCCGCCATCACAAATGATTTTGATATTTTCTGAGAAAATCTGTATCCTGTTTTCTTTGTCATTAAAAACAAAGAACATCCATGCAGGTTTTAAGGATCTGCAGCTGAAACTGATGTTTGCATTATCATTTCATAAAGTCTCACTTAACACAAAATAAAAAAGAAAAATCGGCCAATTAAAGAAAAATCAATCATCCTAACCATTGAAAGCTGAAATAGTTTCTGAGGCATTAGTTTCTAAAAGCTGCAATTGAAGACCTGACCTTTGTGAACTCAAGAGATCAGAAAAGGGAGAAACATATATACCTGAAGTATTAAATCAATGTCATTTTCAGTATTACACACATAAACACATATTCATATTTGTTTAGACAGAGATGCACACATAGCATTACCATCAAGCCAGCTAGTACACAAAATTAGGCTTTAGGAATTTAGATTTTGTTTCAAAATATATCTAAATGTCAGTTTTGACAACTGCTTTCAAAAAGGCAGAGCTTAGTCTTATAAACCAATCTAACACATCAAGAAAGGTTAGAGGGAAGAAAAAAATCACTACTTCAGTAAAAAAAAAATTTGACATCCAATTTTCAAGTTGATTTATCAGTGGAAAGCTAAAATTGATAGTTTGCCATTACTGGATAGCAGGCTGTCTAAGAAAGCTGTTACAAAGCCTTTCATTTTGATTTAGCCACATGGATCAATACAAACCTATACTGTTTCAATTTTACAAATATTGATTTTCTGATATAACCTCTGCAGGAGAACATTCATCACCTGCCATACTAAAAATATTGAAATTTATTTTGTAAACTTTGATTCTCAGCAAAATATAGCACTCTACTGAGTGAAGTGAAATCTATTTTTCCAGATAACAGCTAATCACTGCTAAAATGTATTTTGAGTAATATTCTTTTGCTTTTCCATTTCTGAGTCTGACTAACTCCTTTAACTAGACTCATAGAAAAGAAGGTAATAAAATTTGCCTTTGTTTTCTTATCAAGTATCTTGAGATTCTGTGCAGTTTAAATGGCTAGAACAAAACAGAACTTCAAGTTAAAATATTCACTATTTTGCTTCCAAAATCTAGAAACATTTAATGCCTCAGGAGGAGTTGGTTTTTTTTTATTATCAAAGAAAAAACAAATTCTCTAAGTAGAAACATCTATTTAATGAAACAAAGATCTTTATCCTATATTTACACAACAATACTGTTTTCACAGGCTGTTCTGATCTGCATATTATGTTAAGAGCTCTGTTACTCCTCAGCACTCAAAACATACTATTTTTATATGTTATTTGCTCACATGTAGGTATTGATTTTTATGCCAGTTCATTCAAACTGATATAAATACTGAATTCATAAACAGATATTGTTCAACTTTGTAAGACAATTCTAATTATATAGCTTTTCTTGTTCCAAATTATTTCATCAACCACAAGTAACTTATTCAAATAAAAAAACCTAAAAAATAATTTGAAAGTTTGAACCCATTACTTAGTTTCTTTATTCCCTTTTTTCTTAATCCTGAAAAGCTCCCTTATGAGTTGCTTAAGACATTTCTGAGTGCCACATTGCTGGCACTGGTAAATACAGATACACTATCCAGCCAGGGCAGCAATACACAGAAGACACTAAGGAGGAAATACACTCTGGATAAAAGTGTAAGATAATTTTCTCAGTAGTATATAAGAAATAAATGAGGAAAACCATAATCCTATGTTGAAAGGATACAGTCCAGGGTCAAGATTTAGGCAAGACCTAATCAAGGGTTTAGATTAGTTAGTGCATGTTCAGAACTTGTGCTGGTAACACAACACCACTCAGATTGCTGCTTACTAAATAGAACTGTGAAAAATTCCTAAGTTATTAAGTTAGAAACATTCCTGAAAAGCAGTATTTTCATAATATAAAGAATATAATAAATTTTAAACTTTATTTGTAAATTTAATGTCATGAAACCAGGGTAGAATTTCTTCATAGACTTAAGGCTCAATATGGATAGTGTGTACATTTATGTAATACAAGATACTATCATCTTTAGCATTTGGATACTAAACTCATCTTCCCATGTACCTGAAATCAAATAACACCAGACATCAAAATACCTGAATTAAAAAAAAAAAGAAAATTAGTATCGCAAAAATTCTGTAAGACAGAGAGGTGGGAGAGAAAACCACAGAAAAGAATCAGAACCATTCAACTGAATATAGAGGTAAGAAGCTCGCTAGTCAAATCAGATGTGCCTTTTCATCCTGTTCCAAAAATGCCAAAAACAGATCTTAAGAGCAATGGTAATGGCTTGTGTAGCTAGAATGGATTCTATATGAGCCATCACACAATTCCTGTTATGCTGATGCTGGTTCAGATGATGATGATGACTTTAATAACCACCAAAACAGTGAACACAGTGAATCTGAGGCACAGAAAAACCTAAAGAACTACACGACTAAAGCATGCTTTAAAAATAAAGCAAAATAGCACTAAATACTTAAGACCATTCTCTTAATAGAAAATATATTTATTAAGCTCTACTTTTAGTGATTTTTCTTCCATCAATGGATTTCTAATCACTCTGTTAGCAGTGTACCATGATTCCCATGTTACAGATGGGGAAAACAAGGGGGACAGATAAAGACTGATATGATTTATTCATTGTTGAGATGTCACCTCACTGGCATCACCAAGATTATAAGTTCATTACTTAGGGCATAAAGTGACTACTTTCATAGCTAAAGTAAGAGTCTTGCTTTCCCATATTCCCAGAACTGTTCTGTGAAATCTGGAGGAGAGAATGGGTGGAACGGTTGGTATGTCTTGGTTGGAAGTACCATGCATAGCTGCTCTGGTTTGTTATTGACACTTATTAAATCCACTGTTCCAATGAATGTGTATATTTTCAACAAATATGTAAAAAATAGAAGAAATTTGAATAACCATAATTCCAATTTCCATATGTTATTCAGTTTTTCAAAAATCCAACATTTAAAAAATAGTATTGTGTTTATGACACAACAAAAATTTATCTTCATTCAAAATAGAATTTAATAATTTCCCTCCTAACAGGGGAGAAAATGAAATAAAATAGCTCTGTTTAATTTTGTTTTTAGAGAAAAAGTAGGGCTTTCTTGTACTCTGGATTTGTTTGGTTTTTTAGAGTTTTTTTTGTTATTTGGGGTTTTTTGCGTGGGGGAGTGGGTGTTTTTGTGTGTTTATTTTTTGGTGGGGTTTTTTTTTTGGTGTTTTTTAAGGGGTTTATTTTGAGGTTTGCTTTTTATTTAATGGATAAATAAAGAAAAAACCCAGAAGTAAAATGTACTGTTGTCACTTGGGCTGCCATCATCTAATAGCAACAAATAAGAAAAAATACAGCATTTTTAGTGAATATGTTTAAAGATCCTTTCTTCTGTTAAGGCTTTTCTGTATCTAACAGTATTCAGTGCAATAAGAAAATGACCTTCTAAAAAGTAATGACGGTGATTATCCATATAATGGCTGCAGCATGCAAATATACAGCACCCATGTAAAGGAACAAAAATCAGGCAGCAACTTTACAATGCTTAAGGGCTTCATATTTTACAGCAGCAGAATTAATGGAAAAGTTAATGTTGCATTGAATAACAGTGAGCTGCTCAGCTGCTGCTACTGCTGCAGAACACTTAGGTCATGGAAATAACACATCATTTTTTCACTCCTATTGCTTTCCTGCCCCACAGATAAACAACTGTCACCCACCCTCAAAATCACATGCAAAATAGTCCAGTGTTACCCAGGAATGTTTAAGAAATATGTTCAAGCACGTAATTTCTAAGACTGAAAATGCAATTACATAATTACACAACAAAACTAAACATATTTAAGCAGCAGAGCTGAAGAAAATCTCAAAGACTGTATTCTGTAACTTAATTCGTACTATGGGACAGATGCATGCATAAGCACATCAAATTTGCAGCACTCTACCTCTAAATTCTTGACTTCAATACATGAAATATCCAGATAAAATAGTCATTTTACAGTCACCTTTTTTCCCCCATATACTAGAGAGTATAAACTACTGAAAGCACTCAATAAAGCATAGTTTGAAAACCTTTCAGTGATCCAAGTCTACAGGAAAGTTTTAGAAGGTAAGAAACACCTAGATTCTGTAAATGGAGGCACATAATCTGCTTTAATTGAGTTGCATAGACAATTATGTTTAGGCAGAAAATGGAGGAAGGGTCCACAGACCTCGCGAATATAAATCCTGTAAACCATGTTCCCCCTTCATTATTGCTGGATGGTTAAAAAGAAAAAGTAAGTTGTTATGTAAATATAGAGTAAACCTTGGAACTTATCAGCAATCTTCCCCTTCTTCAGACAAACACCCCAATGTATCTTCTCAATTCAATTGTAAAATGTGAACACATATCAGAACTTAGAATTTCTATTAAGGCAACTAGCCCTTCCTGGAATCCCAAAAATTCTTTCAGCTCATAAAGCACTTCAAACTTTAATATTCCTGCACTGATGTTGGATTAGTAATTTTTTTTTTTAATTTTGTTACTGATTGCCTTTTTAAACCATCAGAAGGAGAACCAAGTGAAGAGCAGTGAACACAGCTGTGGAAAGTGAGAGGATTCACGCCTTTATTTTCAGTTCTCAAAACAGTAAAAATGTGCTACTATATTGAAATATAGCTACTATATTGAAATTCAGCTCAAAAAGTAATACAAATGCTTGGCTGATACCTTACAGTTTCACTATTCATTGCATGCATGAGAATAAATGTTGGGGAGGAAGCACCATTGCTTACAGAGCTTTCCTATTTTCTGTCAGATCAAAACACAGAGGATCTACAAAGTGACTCTTCAGTCACACCTACAGCTATTTCTCAGTCAGAAAGTATTTGTTAGACAGTGTGAAAATCTTCCTTTCCCTACCTTAATCCATCTGTTGTCCAAGTGCCTGCAATTTCTTGAGCAGATAACATTATTCAGTTATATGTACACCAATTATATCATTCCCTGACCTACCTTTATGCTTCTCTAATGTTGGTGATGATATTAACTATGAATTTTTAATAGGGTTGAAAGAGCACCAGTAGAAGGTGTGTATCTTGCCTTTACAACTCCTAATGTGGATGAATATGGGGATAAACTAACAGGAAATTCAGACTATTGGAGCCAAAAGATGTCACTGGCCAGGAAAGTCAAATATTTACTAAGAGATACCTCAAAACATAACTGTGATTTAATATCTTATAAATGTTATTGAAACCATGAATGACATAGAGGTCTGTAGATGTTTACTTGTTATGGAATGTCCATTGTGACCTTTTAATTTTTACAGCTGATTTTTCCTACAGATTTTATGTCTTCTACAAAACAGTAGCATTACAACTTTACTCTGAGGATTGTGAAAAGTTAAATTTAACAAAAAAAAAGGGTAAGAGTAAATCTATTTTCTTAATCCTAATAGAGAACAAATTTTTAGAAGTACATTTTTTTTTCAAAAATTTGTGGATTATTTTTAAAAAAGGGGAATCTTCCAAAGAAATATTGCATTGAGAGTGCCACCCTTAGAAATTTGTCAGCGTGACTGAAATAAAGGAGCTATTCTAGTACTTTCAAAACAGGGCATTCCTAAGAAAAGGTCTCTGTTTAAAATTTAGTGGTGTCCAGCAGAACCTTTTGAGCATCCCTGCTGAGTTGACAATCACACAGTTTCAGAGCTTAGCAAAAGGTTATCAAATGATCCAGTTATACAGGGAGTTCCATAGCTAAAATCCATAGCTAAAACTGACCTGTAGATTCAGCTTCTGCAACAGACATACTAAAAAATTAATGCACATGGCCTCCACTGAATGCCTATTCAGAAAGGAGCATGAATGAATATCCAGTGGAGGCCAGCTACATCAATTTTTTTATTGCGTGTGTTTCAGAAGAAACATGACTGTTTCTTTCCATGGAAGATAATGTATTCCTCACCAAGCAAGTGCAACAACATAAACAGCCGTATTTGTCAAAAAACCCAGTTGAAAACTAAGCCTGTGCATATATGATAAGCTAAAGGATGATTTACCCTAAAGAACAACATAATTTCTATGTAAAAAAAAAGTTCCTTTTTATAAAAGACAATCGGTAGTATTTCTGTAACACTACTGAATTGTCCATAAATTCCAATCTATCTTTTCTACTAATTTCAATATTTCGGTTTTATTTAATCAGGCTTTGTTAAAATGTAACAGACCATACAGTTTTAATTAAGAACATTTCCAGAGAAATCGTCCATTCTGCACAAATATCAAGTTGGGTTTTTTCAAAATTTTAATTCCAAGACTGTTTGAAATGAAAGGTGGTGTATACCTGGGCAACAATTAAACAGTTTGTCTGTCTGGGTCCTCCAAAAGTATACAAACTGAGATTTTTAGTAACTCATGATAACCTCACATGAAAAGCCTATTATGAAAGAAACTATTTCTTCTTATTCAATCTTGTCTGGCATTCGGCCAAAAAAATGTGTGGTAGCTTTGTATTTTCTCTCATTCTTATCAGTGGTTCTTAATTGAGATTAAATCATAAAAGATAGTAGAGTCCATTTTGGTTTGGGAGATATGTATTAAAACCTGCTTCTGGCTTCTCTTCTTTTTTGACAGGTTTCACTCACTTAATTTTCATAATTTTTAGCTCAACAGTTCAGTATGAAACTCTACCACTGAAAATACTGTCTGAAGTTTACTAAATAAATTTCCTATACTATTAAGCTGTCATCAACTTTGAAAACTTTACATTTTAGTCAAGAATGTAGAAGAGGTTAGGGCAGTATTCAGTGTAAAAAACTACTATGTGTTTAAAAATAAAGCATTGTTAGATAACAGAAATTGGAAACTTTAATGTCTAGATATTAAAGAAAATGAAAGTGAATATTTTTTAATACCAAAACAATACTTCCACCACCATGAGGCAAATATAACATACTTTACTTTCCTCCATGTTTTCACATAGCACAAGATATATTACGCATAAAAATCATCGCACTCTAACAGCAAAGTATCCCAAAGGCTTCAGAAGTTTGTATAAATTAAGCCTAAGAGACATCAAATTTAACTTCCTCTTTATGTACATTTTTAGTGCTTCCTATCACAAGTGCAAACATAGCTTCTAGTAAATCATCTAAAGAAATCTCTTTCACACAAATATTTCCTAGATTCAGATTGTGACTGCAACAAAACCAAAAGCATCCCTGCTCAATAAACATAATTTGGTATCAGGAGAAAAGTGAAAAAAACAATGGGAATCTGAAAAATTAGGACACTTTAAGAAATTATTTAAAAATTAGTGTTTTGGCATTGTGTATACAGACTATTTTTCATAACAATGGATAGCATTCTCAAATTAAACACAGAATATATGTGGTTTATAAATTTTTTTGGTGGATTTTCTAAGAATCTAGACAATTGGGTAATTGGCTACATTATCTGTTTTTAAAATGGCTCAGCACTATTGAATTTTTAAGAAATACTCATGGCATAAGACAGTATATTACTGAAGCTGAAACAATCATTGGACTCTGTTTTATTCATCTTCATCTGTTTTATTGAACTACCTGCAGGGAGCTTTATGGGCATACGATCATGTCAAGGTCACAGGATTAAGTGAGCAGTGATGACAGTAAACAAGCCTTTTCTGTATATTTTAAAGGGTCTTAGTGAGTTACTTAAAATGCCATAAACATAAATAGTCTCCTATCTCTACAACACATCCATGACAGATGAATTCAAAATATAACACTCCTGAGCAATGGAGCTTTACAGCCTAACCAACAGTCCATATTATTGACAGTAGACACCAATATACCGGGGAGCCCAAATACTGGGAGAAGCTTGCAATCTGTCATCTTCAGATACATTATGTCTGTAACTGTACAAGAAATGGATCTACAATATACATCAAAACTCTGTGTGAACAGATATTACTGCTGAAAAAAAACCAGAGCTTTCAGGTTACGTAAAAATACAGTCATAAAGAAAAAGTAAATGCTATAATAACAAATTTACCAAATCTACATAAGCTATGTAAAACCAGACCATAAAACCAAGCCTACACAGTACTTTCAATACCAACCTGAATGATGTAATTAGTCTTTAGAATTATACTGTGCATTAACATATCTACTTTATCAACAAGGAATGAGGTATAATCAAGTACAGTATAATAACTATGAGACACATCATATTTTTGAATCAAAATAAATCTGTGTAAACTTATTTTTTCACTGTTTTAAAAAGTTAAAATTAATAATAAAAAAAACAAACTAAAAACCAACCAAACCAACCAACCAACCAACCAACAAAACCCACAAAAAAACCCCAACCAAAAGTGGTCAGTTGAAAGAGACATATGCTGGGAATATTTTTCAGAAATCAGAAATGTGAGTTATCTAAGGATGATCTTCCTACTTTAGTACCCGTGAATATACAGACTGTGCTAACAAAATGCATACAGAAACACCAAACCCAAGGAAACCTCCTTCAAAGCTATATAAAGATTAGAGGGAAGGGACAAGACTCTGTTTCTGGCCTCTGTGTCCAAGTAACCATGCTCCTCCTGTACACCTGAAGACAGGACTTCCTTCTTACGTGGCACTTGGGAGCAGCAGTTCCACGTGCACTTGCCTATCACTCCCCTGTAGCAATACTGCAAGATAGGGCTCCAAGCATTGGCTTAGGAAAGCTCTAAAATATTTTGAATGAGGAAAGTGCTGTACCAGAGAGAAGTAAAAATGGGGTGGAAAAAAACCATCATGAGGATTGCTTTTTTTTACCCCACCATGGAAAAAGAGGAGAAAAATAAACTCAACAACAGAGCAGACAAGAAAAACAGATCAGTCTATTACTTATATTAGCTGATTACACACTGCCATGAGGAAAAAGGAACTAAGACAAGAGCTAGGTATAATTAACCATGTATAATTAATCTAATTTTTATCAAAGAAAATGATCCAATATGCACATGCAAATTCAACTATAAATCTCTCAAAGACATGGAACAGGTTTTCTGAGGTGTTTGTGGAATTCCACTTCACATCCCACAAAGAAAGGGGGATGCAAAGGATGTGATTGGGATGTACCACACTACACCTTCCTCAGTGCCTGAAGATGATTTAATCTTCAATTCCTTTCCAAACTTTCTTCTCAATTTCTGGAATTATTTGACAATAGAATTGTTGGACATAAACACCTTTCAAATAAAAAAAGTACAAGACATTAAGCTTTTGAGACATAGAATCCAAACTGTTCCACTGGGTTTTCATTTCTGGTTAAACTTTGCATTTCTGATGTCTACCACAAGAAATGTCTGAGAAGTCTACCAAAACACTACAGATTTTTCTCTTACGAAAAAAATATATCTACAGCTTGGCATTCATCTTCTGTAATGTATTTGAAACATCCCATAGGAAAGAACCCTAGATTGTAATAGTACTTAAAAAAGACTTAAAAATAGGGTCTTTCTTACCCATTTTATATTAGAAAATAAAGAATGTGTTGAAGAATTTTCCTTTCTGAGAAAATACAGTCTTCTGAGAAGCATAAAATTTTCTTATTCAGAATCTTCAGATCTATGGCTTTTGTCCCTTTTTTATTCTTTGCTTTCTGGTATTTTATGTGTGAAAGATAAGAAATCCACTGCTATATCACACAGGTATTACTAGGTAGACGTGAGGAAAAGTGAACGAAGTAGTATCTAGCAATGAGAAATTCTTCTCTCATGGTTTCTACTGAGTTTCCACTCCTTTCTAAATTGGAGGTGGGAAAAGAAGAACAGGTGCCAGGAACATTATCTAATATCAGCAACTATTGGTCCAGTCTGCTGATAACCACTGCAGAGTTTGTTTCTGCAGAGTTTGTTTCTACTGCAGGAACTAGGAGGAAAACATGAAGGCAGAAGATACTTTGAAACCCTAATGAGATATGGAAAATTCAAAATCAAGACTGACTGAATTTGAGATTCCTCAGGAATTCCTGAGTTGAAAATTCAAGGAGTCCCATGAGTATTAGATGGATCTATCATGTCTACCTGTCCTTTCTTTTTCTTAATCATTCAGTTACAGCTGAAGGTTATAGGGCTGGATGGACCACAGGTCTGAATCTTTATGGCTGTTCCTGTGACTGGTACCCTGGAAGTTGAGCAGCTGCACATGCATGCACATGCTAAATCCATGGCCAGACTTCAGGAGGAGAAGTTTCCCTCAGTTTGCTAAGGGTGGCCTTCCTCCTGATATATGTGTAGTCCTACAATAAAGTATATACAGAAAATTGACTATATGAGACTTAGATTTGCATTCTGATTACTGTTCCAGTTAAAGAAACTATTGCCATCTAAAGATCTGTTGTCCCAAAGTCTTAAATAAAAACTAAATCTACAAAGCTTTTTTTTTTTTTTTTAGGGAAACCCAAATTTTAGCACAAAAAAAGCAGGAAAAAAACAGACGAAAGAAGAAAAAAAAATCCTCTTAATGCAGAAGTCGTAATGTGAAAGTGCAGAAGACTTCTTTCTTTATAATGAAATTAAATGTACTGTACTTCCTAAAGAAAGCAAGTCTCTCCGTAGAGTTGAACAAGTCTTTCTCAAGTACAACTTGTTTCTCAACATTTGAAAACACTACCTCTTTCCAAAAAAAATATTTTTTTATGTGGTTTCTTCCAGCTGTGGGAAAAAATCCACAGAACAGCGCTACCATTCAAAACAACTGAGCAACCTTGCACAAATACAGATCTGAATAAAACCTACATAAGTAAATTCTGCAGTTGCTTGTACAGCCCATATCTGGTTATACAATACTCCTTTCTTGGCAGGTATCTCTATGCTGTTAATACTGCCCTACACCTATTAGAAAAGGATACAGAATTCTTCCATCCCCCTTTTTCCCTCATGCTTGTCAAAATTCTGAACTCCATTAGCAAGAGCTTCTTCAAATATTCTCTGCCTTCCACCACAGTGGTAAGCAATCAGGGAGGGAGAAAGAAAGAGGGTGAAACAGCCACACAGTTAAAAGCATGGTAAGAAAGTAAAAAAGTGGATTGGAATGTAAAATACTACAATAGAGTGATCAGAATAACAAAATCATCTCAGTCATGTTTAAATCCTTCTATAAATGGATAACTAATATTGGACTAAAAATATCTTGCTGACATGTGCTGATCTCAAGGTCTCTCAAATACTGCAGTAAAGTAAAAACAACAGAAGACAGAAAAGCATTTTCTTAATGTTTTGTTGTGATGAAATAATCTTAGAACTAAATATTTGTAACAGGATAGCTAATGAACAAGTTATAAAGTGTGCAGTTCCATCAGACCAATTTTGAAGAATATATTCTGCCAAAAAAAAATTTCCACCAATTCCAAAACCAGAAAATTCATAGTTCTTACAGAGCATGTGGAAAAAATGCAGAACCTTAAGAGGCCTTGTAAGAAAGGGCATGTCAAACACGCTTCTGGATAAGGTAGACAGGAGCTGGTCCTACTTCTTTTCCACTGCTCTAAAGCTCCCTTTGTAATTTATGCCTAGCAGTTAAAATGTGCCAGAAATGAATGAATAGCTAAACCACATTAAGCTGATTTGCAGTGGGGGTTAGAATAGGTTCTGTGCCTCTCTGAATTTCCTAAGACAGCAGCTAGGATAGAGATGGAGTCAGAGAATGCCAAAGAATGGCTGTAAGGGAAACAACTCAGTAAATTCCTGTGATCTGGTCTCCCTTGATGTAAACTGGAAACATTTGGTTTAGAAACAGCATTTTTCCAGAATCAACTTATTTAACTGCCAACCCACATAGGCTTGGGAAAGAGAGTTCTCTTTCCGTTCTCATCCCTCTGGCCCCCAGCAGAACCCAATCTCTTCAGAAGCACACTCTGCAGAGAGAGACAAAACTAGCTGTCTGGCAAGAAACTTTTTATTTCCAGCCTGTCTCCCCAGACGAATTTGGTCTTCACCACAGAATGAGTTTGACAGCTCTGCCCTCCACCATGAATGATTAATTTGTTATGGGTGTCTAGTTTAACCAAAGATGGATTTGAACAGAAAAAGCCCTTGTATACTTGCTATTTGGTCCAGCTGCTTTAATGTAGGTGGAACCTCGTTCATTAAATCACAGAAAGCAAGAGAACCAAGTCTCATTTTTAAATGTCATTTTTCTCATTATAGTAGTCCTCCTGTGAATATCAAAACTGATAATGTGAAAATATCTATGACAAGTATTTAATATTTAGATTTTGATCATTAATTGGAACTCTGAACTCTTTTTATTGCTCTAAATTGCTTTCAAGCCATACAAACTGTAAGGTTGTAAGGTAGATACATGTGTATATATATATATATATATATGTATATATATATATAT